>CAAKHF010024266.1:8610-25067 GCA_901007745.1 Hippocampus kuda | reverse complement strand
TTAGTGGGGGTGGCGTGGGGTAGTGGTGCTAGCACACAAGCCGCAGTGTGTGTGTGTGTGTGTGTGTGTGTGTGTGTGTGTGTGTGTGTGTGTGTGTGTGTGTCTATGAACCAATGGCCTGGCAAGGCAGCGCACAGAGGAGCTTAGCACTCATAGGTCTGCCACAAACACGCCACCAACATCAGTGGCATTAGTCGTTATCATCATCATCATCATAATACATTTCATTCCCTTTAAGGGCTTTTCGGTTCTGGGTGCTTATCAAAGATCCATTAGAGAAGGAAACATCAATAACTGAGTGGTTCTGGATTGGCAGGAACTTGCACAGAAAGCTAAGTTGACTTCCACCATGAGCAATGCGAACAAGCACATAGAGGTGAAATTAAAATGACTTCAACGGAGTACCTCGTGCTCCCCTGAAGCTTGAATTCTCAGATTTGGTGACTCACTCATTCTCAGCCGTCCTTTAAAGTGCTGGAGTGCCGCTAGGTATAAAGCGAGGAAAAGCAAAGCGGTCCAAGGAATCATGATGGATTCCAAACAAGATGTTTAGATTTTTTTAAGCAAACAATTGTGGCTGCATTTAGCTGTGCTGGTAAAGCGCGGCGCTATCTCTTATCTCATCTATAGATAGGCCTGGGTAGCCTCACCGCAGCATGAAGTGCAGTAATGGGACAACACTTTTGGAGCCTGATTGCCCGACAGCCGGGCAAGCGATGCATGTGTGGTGGTGAATGCACCGAATTGGTTTTGCTGTGTGCAGAATCTTGCCTTTGTTTGTTAACATCTCATTTCTAGACCAACTTTAGCTCAGAGTGCATCGTCATGTCAAAACAATGAGCGGCGAATGTCGATAATAGCGACCAGGAGTGCAGCTGCAACGTTCGGCCGGAAGAGCGGAGAGATTTATCAGAAGCCCTTTTTCCACCTATTCAAACACACAGGAGGGATTTGGCTTGACCGAATACTGAAATATCTAAATTGAAAAACGGGTGCTGCGGTGATGCAAAGATCAGACCACCATCTGTTCCGGGGAAGCAGTAGAAAACGCATGCGTATAATTCCACTCTGTGAAGAAATAATTAGGCCATTTATATTCCACACGCCATGATTTAAGAGAAGAGTACGGGGAAAAGTCAATATCGGGACTATATGGGCGGCGGCATTTCAGCCATCAGCTTGTCCGTGTCACTTTGCTATTATGATTTATGGATGGCCTTGCTACACAACTTGACGAGGTAGCCCCACCGAATATGAACCGCATCCTGCCATTAATCCTCCACCGATAACCTCAGCGTGCAATGAAACGCCACCGTAAATCACATGCCGCCATGACACCTGGCCTAAAACGTCAGATGCGTTGAGCACCCTTCCGCTCCCATTCTCCCAAAGGCAAACAATATAAGGAACGGCGCGAGTGCGAACGTTGCGTGTGGGCTTGCGCGGGCAAAAACAAGCGATTCTTCGAAATGAGTTTGTTCGATAGGAATCGATACCAAAGTGCAAGGAAATGCCGCGTAGCCATGACTTTTACCATTGAGCTCAATTGGTCACAGGCACGAAAAACAAACATTCACTCTTCAGTCGTTCAGTGTAGCTAAACAAATGTTCTTTGGGGTCACATCCACATGAAAATTGGTTGTACGATACTTTATAGAATCCTACAGTAGGCACAGTAATGAAAGCAAGAAGAGAGAGGTGGAAAAGTGTGTCTTGTAGGCCTGCAAAGAAAAATGCGGAATCATTCTAAAGCTCTGGTCACACTTGAGCGGCTTTGGTTCAACACATGATCACTAGTCTGACGGTGTTATTCGTTTGGTCAAGTGTATACGCTGCCATTCCAGTCCAAGTGTACACCAAACACGCTGACCAAGATCACTTCAAGAGGTGGTCTTGATCAGTTCACAAGTAAAGTCCGGTGCAGTTTGTTTCACTTCAACTCAAGTGTGAGCACACAGCGTTCTCACTTCAGCTGAAATGATCTGCTCTTTGTGTCAAAGTAAGCTCGTGGTTGAAATCAATGAGGTTTTGGTGAACAGAATAACGGTTCTTAAAAAGTGCACAAAAAGAGCATTAACACCTTAGAAGTGCTTTAAAATGGTTGCCGCTCCATCACATGTTCCTCATGCGATATTGTGAATCGGAAGATTTGCTGCAAAGGGCTACAGTAAAAAGTTGACCGGCAGCATGGCTTGCCATAGTAGAGCGACTGAAGGCCAAATGTAAGACGATTGCCCCCCTGAAGGAGAAGATGCCACAGCCACATAGACACACTTGTACACTTCCATATTTTATGCGTTTGACCTTCCCGAAGCTCAGGGCTAACCTCTATTACCGCTTTGCTATTCTGTCGATGCTATTCTCCTCTCGTCTCCTCTTTCCAATTTCTGCCAATATCATGACAACATTTCCACCAGTGGTGTTTCAACTGTAATTTGTCCCGTCCGTCAAACGGAAATGTGAGGGCAGAAGGCCCAGCGGGCATCAGCCACCTTGCTACCTCAACCACCAACACTTGCGCTTGCAGAATGACTGGCACTGAGAAAAAGCGAGGGGGCCGGAAATGCCGGAAAGCTATATTGGGAAAGCCAGGAGAGGATATGTGGGAGACGAGCTCACAGAGATGTTGCGACCAAAAAAAAAAAAAAAAAAAATAGAAGATTTACATTAATCATGAAGGTACCTTGAGAAGGCAACCCCCGCATAGGCACAAAAAGGCAGGCTCGCAAGAAGCAGTCAAAGTCATCTCATATACAAGTCTGATGTTGCTCGCGGGCTTTCGAGAGGAAGGGCTTTGGCTTCCTGTCCAGGCAGCCCAGCAGACTTCCCATGGAACGGCCCAAGGCATGCAAGAGGACAACAGACCTGATCGGCTCCTCTGCGAGCCGCTTCCTCACACAAGATCACAAAGTGCCCAAGGTTGCCCGATACCTTCCATGGCTTGTTTAAACCAGTTAAGCTTTGTAACCTTAACTGACAAGATGTCACATTCACGTTTGAGACGGCTTCGCACCTCGGCATGCTACAAGGCTGCGCTTGACAGTGACATAACAGCTATCACGTCACACCTTTGCGCCTTCGCTGTGAACGAACCGCCTTGGCGGGACCGGCGTGGAAACCAATTACACAAGGGGCCACGTAAAAAGGAGGAAAATGCTAATTGAACGATAAAAGACCCTCGTGCGGGTCATGCAATAGCGTGACTGGTCGTGCTTTGCTGCAGAAAGACTGGAAGAGCTCTGCCGTGAGGTGATAAAGAAAAGAGGGTGGGGAGGGGGGCAGGGGGCAACCCATGCTTTTAATAGCCTGGGAAATCTTCACACATCGCAGAGGCACACATCTGCACTAGCCCACTGTATGTTCAACTGCATTTTGCTCTTTTTCTCCTTGCACCTTCCTGGGCCTTCCTTCTTTAACCTACTTATTTATTTATCATGTTCCCCAAGGAGCAACACCAGGATCAGCACTTAGGATCTCATCAGTTACAAGGAGACAGGTCTCACACACACACACACACACACACACACACACACACACACACACACACACACACACACACACACACACACACACACAAACGACCGTCTACAGAAAAGTGGAAAGACATTTTTTTTTCAAGAGCCGCGACAGCGCAGAACGAATGTCACATCTGAGGCGATGCAACTTGCACAACTGCATATTTGAATCGAATTTTGAGTCTCTTCCGGGGAACTAACGAGAGGATTGGTCAATAGGGGGAGAAAAAAACAAACAAACAAAAAAAACCCCAGATCAATAAATAAACAGCACCAAACGCAAATCAACCAATTTGAAAGGAATGGTTGCAAATTGCAATGGTCAATGCCCACAGCATTAGATGAGAGTTGAAGCATTGCTTTTGTGGATATGGCCATGACAAAACATCTGCATGCCAACCGGTATCAGTCCACCAGTCATGTTTGTGTGCTCCCTCAATTTGTCCTCTTTGTCATTCAGGAATCCAGAATGTCCTTGTTTGTCACACCCTCCCCTCTTCTATGCCCTCCACTGAAGAGAAGCGATAAGCAGACACGTACCGGCGAGCAGTTGGGAGGTCAAGTCCCCCACCGACTGATCCCTGATGAGAATGATTCGCGAGGGGAGCTTTGTTTGTATGTGTTGAAGTTTCACTGCTGTGCAATGAAACTAAACAAATCCCATTACGAAAACAGCTGACCAGTCGCTAGCGCAGCAAATAGCAAGGCATCTGCAAGCCACAGTGTAGTGGCAGATTCTGGAAAAAAAAAATTCATTTAAAATCCAAACACGTTAATGAAACAACAGAAGCAATTTTGAGTTCACCCACATTTTTTTTCCTTCTCAAATATTTTGCCTCTCTTACAAAAAAAAGAATCAAACGATGTATTGTTCTGAATAGACTGCAGCTTAGAACTGCAGCTACCGGGAACTCCAACCACACAATTCCTCAATTCATGGTGCTGCTGTCCCTGTTTTATTTTTCTACCTGATAAGTCTCTGAAAACTCAATCAAGATGTCAACCTCGGTTGACTTTACTGCTAAAGAATAAAAAGTACAAAAGTAAATACCCAAATTAAGTGCAGATGGCTGAAAAATACGACCTTAAAGTGATGTAGTATTTAGGTACAGTGGCCACCAATATTAATGACTAGTTTTTTTTTTTTTTTTTTGTCAATTCACACTATTCACGCTTCAAGTACAAGCGGGCAGGATACATTTGGGAAAATGTTCAACTTGTGAACGTGCGCGTTTGTTTGATTGACATTTGTTGACAGACTGTGCACACAGTTGGGAGCACACACACACACACACACACACACACACACACACACACACACACACACACACACACACACACACACGTTTGTTGCCTTTTTTGTTGATCAGACACGTCTGAGCCGACACGGGTTTGAATGCAGGACCTCCCAGCTGTGCTCATCGCTGCAGTGAATGCCGTTTCTCCCGTAAATGCTCATTTCTGAAATGCTACTTCGTTTTATGTGCAAATCCTCTTTGTGGCTTCTTTAAGCTGGTGGGCGTCCTGCCAGCAGCGGTCAAGGCTCTTCTGATGGAGGTGACAGGAAAGAGAGAGACATTTTCTTAGCATGACACAATAATACTAATACTGCGTGGGAGCTCTCTTTGTTGGAGCAAGACTTTTTAGACAATATAACTTTGATTAACGCACAGAATCTCCAAGATTTGTCTTCAGACCAGGGGTCGGCAACCCAAAATGTTGAAAGAGCCATATTGGACCAAAAAACCCAAATATGTCAAGAGCCGCAAAAAACGAAGAGCCTTATATAAGCCTTACAATGAAGGCAACACTTGCTGTATGTATCTATATAAGCTACATTAGCCTACGATCAAAATAACTAAGTTGGCTACAAATACACAATGAGCCTCCATGATTAAATGCATCCTGTCCTGCTAATAGAATCGTGTGTCGCAGGCTATGACGCAAATCCTCATTGACAGAAATGCTGAATTTTAAGATATATTCTACACATTTTTACAGCATTGGAAAATGTTAAGAATGTTTGTGTCATGTTTGTCCTCCTACAGAAACCATATTAAAAAAAGTATATATTTTCCTCCTCCCATCTTTTTCAATTTTCAAACTTTTTTTTAAAAAAGCTCCAGGGAGCCACTAGGGCGGCGCTAAAGAGCCGCATAACGGCTCTGGAGCCGCGGGTTGCCGACCCCCACTTTAGACTGACGGGAAGGTAGAACACAATGCAGCCGACAAGGTCTTCTGACAAACATGGCAGCTGCTGTCACTCTTGTACTAAATCTCGATCGTCTTGATCAAAACATTTTTTTCGTTACCTGGAATAAAATAACCTTTAACAAGCCGCATGCTGCTTCAGCAAATCGAACTTCAAGCGCATCATTTTCTGATGTCACATGTAGCATCTTGTTTTTGCCCACTCTGGTGAATTTCCCACGACGTCTCTACAGTGGTGTGAAGTTTGTTGCTGTGCGAAAGTGCACACGGGCGATGCAACGTTCCGTCTTTGCAAGGTTGTGTGGAAAAGCCACAGGCAGATGAATTTTGTATTTTCTGTCACGACACAGATACGTTTATTTTGCAGGATCTCTGTGTGAAATGGGCTTTGCTTGTGTATGTCATCAGGTATTGCGAGTCCAACTGCCTTGTTTCCTGTGAGTCAGTGCCACCGGGCAGGTTTTGGCAATTCCTGCTAATTGGCTCGGTTGTCTGGTTCAACTGAATCCCCTTTGGGGGGACCAGGATCCGTTTCTGTTTGTGCTTCATGCCTGTTGTGCAAATGTCTTTTGTGTAGCTCTCCCCCCACCCCACCAAACCCAAGTTAGCTGGCAGTACCTCATACATTTAGTAATTAAAGTTTCCAAGAACAACGGGTGCGAAGCTATTAAATTAGCTGAGCTGGTGATATAGCAACGGTGGCTGTCGTATGACATTCCACATTACGAATGACTTCCTACAAATTGAGCTATTTGCTTCACAGTTCAGACTACCTCAGATGAGGTCTCTTTTTTTTCCCAGTCGATCCAGCACCTCTAATGAGGCAGTCGGAAGGAGTGCCTTGGAATTTTTTGCTTCTTGGATGTGTTGATGGGCGGTTGCTAAGGCCCTCCCCTCGCCCCCATCTGGTCTGAAAGCCGACAGGTTAATAGTGACGCTGAGGAGGTGTAGACCGACAAAGAGCCTATTTGGCCAAAGGCCTACTCAGGAATCGAGACGGAAGTAGAAGAAGGAGGCTGGTTGAAAATAACACTTTCAGCCTGTGGGCCACGGCCCGCCACAGCATTTGATCCCACTCTAAAATGAATAATGCCAAATAAAGCTGGAAATCATTGAACCCCTGAAGGCTCATAATATAAAATAGAGTGGATGTGTAACAGACCGGGCATTGACATGTGGGTACATCATCTGGAGACATGGTGAAGCAGCATGTGGTTGCCTCCTTCCAAGACAGAATACAGTACACAAGCTGCTGTCACACATGGACTGAACATGATGGGTCCTGCCTTCAGTGAGGACAATACAATCAAGAAACACATTTTCATCCATTTTATGCTAATTCAATCCTTTCAACCACCCACTCCGTTTGATATTCAAGTTTGTAGCTACATTGTCATCATTATAGTATAATGAGTCCCAAGGTTTGTCTGCACCTCGATTCACAGTGGTGTTTTAATTTAAAAAAATATATATTGTTGGAGAAGGCATAAATTGCATCCAATCCATTCATTGATGTGCCACTGCCCTGCTCTAACGATTCATAAATCAAGAGGCTTCCATGGCGCTTAAGTTTTAATTCAATTGAGAGTAGAAAAAACTTTAGCATGTGCTCGCACACACACACACACACACACACACACACACACACACACACACACACTAGACACACAGATTGCTGCTATTGACTTAAAAATAACCACCACAATATTTCGATTGCTCCATTTTTATAATGAGGACACCTTCTCCGCTGTTGCCATAGCAACCGCAGATTACCTGTTTTGCTGCCTTATAATATAGGTGGGCCGGATACCTCATCTTGCTGTTACTGTTCTTTTTTTTTTTTTTTTTTTTTTTTTTGTAAACGGAGGTGTCAAACTCATTTTTGCCATGGGCCATTTTGGAGTTAAATCAACTATAATAGTTTGTTGAAGTATTGTTCACGTGAGTGTTGACGGGGTAACTAAATGATTGCAAAACGTTATTTATCACACATGACAATTTGATATTTCGGTAAGCATTTTAGCAAGGATTGTGAGTACATTTTGTTCAACTCTAGAAAACCCGGTCAAAAGGATCTCAAGAGTTTTCTTATGTAGACTTTGTTATTCACTGATCGTTACACTATTCTTATGTCTAGTCTTTGGTGTCTACTATTGATCATATCCCATTGTGTGGTATCAGATCTAATCTCCTCCTACGCTAATAAAATTATACATGCATCATTTGCATTTCATTTTATGACATCAAAATGTGCAGTATATGTGAACATTTCATTTCATATCATATCATATACAGTACAATCATCATATATATTATTACGTACTCTCTCTCATTGCATTCACAGCGAGGGTCATCTAATTGTACTGCGTTGTTCTGATGTCGTCACATCATTCTGATCATATCTCAACTCATTGCTTGGTAAGGTATTTCATTTCATTTGATCTGGATTGACCTCCTATCCTTGTCATATCATTGTATGGTACCATGTTTAATATGCATTCTCATCAAATCGTATTATCAAATAGTAATAGATGCCATCTGCATTGCTAGATCAAGGTATTGTAATTTTCTCATTTCTTATCATCTCGCATCATTAAATCTCAAATCATTTGAATACCATGCACCATATTTTATTAGATGAGCTCTCATAAGACAATATCAGATGAAAATGATACAATAAAATGAGGAAAGCGTAACACACAGTCAAAATTTCTGTTTATTGCATGTCATTCCCCCCGCAATGAAGCGAGATGGGAACCATACGATGAGATGACGACCGCATTTCGCGCATGAGCACTCTTCTCATCTTGTCTCTTCTCATCATATTATTCTCCTCTAACCTCATCTCAAACATGTCAGGTCAGCATTTCACATCAAAGGTTTCACCCTCAGTACCTGTGAAGAAAGTCTTGATCGTCATCGGCGGCAGCGCCACAAGGTGCCATCTGCCAACCATATGTTGTGCACACGCACACACATTCATGCGGTCAAGCCAATATGCTGGTAGCTAGGAAAGGTCGCCAACATATAGCCAACCCGCCACATATGAGCCCATTCTAAAACATGAGTTCAAAGGAACTACTTCCTGAAATAATTGAACCCACAAATGTTCATTTAATATAATGTCTTGTCAACTCATATTCATTTATATCGCCCTAAGTCACAGAAAAGTATCAAAGGGCTTCACATGTCCACAGTTGTCAGATATGAATGACATTCCCTGATCCTAACCCCCAGAGCAGAGGTCCCCAACCCCCGGGCCGCGGACCAGTACTGGACCGTGGGCCATTCGGTACCGGGCCACACAAAAAGAATTAATAACTTACATCATTTCCATTTTATTCATTTCGGAATTTGTTTTATTTTGAAAAATGACCAGATTCTCTGTTACATCTGTCCACAGTATGTCCAAGGTTTGTCTTTTCGTATTGTTCGGCGCAGTGGAAATTGCAAGGGTAAATCTCTTTCTTCCTCCCTTTATGTGCCATTGCCGAGCAACAGCTATATATATATATATATATATATATATATATATATATATATATATATATATATATATATATATATTACACACACACTTACGGACCTCTGTCAAACGGAAAATCCCTCAGCTGGAATAAAAACCTATGCATTAAAATTTCGACTCCGAGATTACATTGATGATTGATTCATAACAAACTAAAGTATGTGTGTGTGTGTGTGTAATATATATATATATATATATATATATATATAATTTTTTTTTTTACACACTTTAGAGGCTTACATACAAACACACACAGTCACGCCAATACAGCTGGGAAAGGTCGGCCGCATGCCGGTTTCAATGCAATCTCTTGTGGTGCTACTTACTGCTGTGCTCATCAATTATAGACAACCTGTATATTGTGTGTCTGTTTACAATTGATGGTATGTTAATCTCACTAGGCTTTACACGATCAGGATTTGGGAGACGATCAGCAAGTTAAATTACAAAAAAAAAAAAAAAGGTAACCAATCCCCAATCCGATCAGAAGATAGACCAATTCATCCAAGCTGGTAAAAAAAAACCAAAATATTTTTACGATGCTGTTCGCGCGGGATTCGGACCAGGCCCATGAATTGGCAAATTAATTTATATTTCAAGCCCATTGAAAGAGATTGGGGAAAAAAAATCTGATTAAATTCTCAAAATGCTTATAAATGATCAATACATGGAAAATGGGGAGTGGCGGAAATGCGACACTTTTTTTTCCGTCTCTCTGCATGTTCTGATGAAATCAACGGGTCGTTTTATTGCTTGACCTTTTTATTTCAAAACTTCGGACAGCAAAATCATACACAGGCAGAAAAAAAAAATCATAACTTGCGCTAACAATTAGCTCCTCTTTGACATACAGAGTTTCTAGAACAGTCAAAATATATCACATTTAGCATAATTCCTTGACACCAATTACTACTTCCCCATTGACGGGATCTTGTATCATCTTCAGAAGCAGCAGAAAAAACAAGAATAATGTCGGGGAGTTTTTCAGTGACCAGTTCTGGATAAATGCCACCAGGTACATTTTTGAATAGTGAACTGCAAATAGTCAGATGTTCTTCATATATTTAGCAGTAGCGATAAATAAGTTAGCACAACATATGTCACTGGCTTCGTCATTTGAGGGCGGTTTTTCAAAATCAAAGGATTTGTAAACTCTTTCTTTGTAACGGTAATGTACTCTGAGTTTGAAATGATCATAAAGTGTTTGAGGATATTTACGATTCAAGCATTTTAGTTGTGAGTTATGATGTGAAATGTGAGTCGGCCCTTGGCCCCTAACCAACCCGAATTGCGATGGTTGACTATATTATTATGACTGAAAGCTTTTATGCTGTACAAATGAGCTGCATTATTTTCTCTTCATTTTGAATATTACTGCTGCTACTTTAGAGATTACAAATTGCCTTTTTCTGCAAGGACGTGGAACTTTTTAATTACAGCCGGCACTTGCGTCAACCGCAGCCGCTGGGCGCCTGATGTCTTCCCGATTCCAATTAGCCACAGGAGGAAAGTTTCTGCGGCCCGTGCGCAATTACGTTGGCGAAAGCTGTAGTTAACGCCGCTGATGGCTTTTCAGAGGCAAGAATGGCAATGATTGTTATGAGCCTTCTTCCTTCTTCCATATGAACGGCCATGATAAGAGCAGACGGCGTGCAGCTTGGCTTGTGTCATTGCCCTCTTTCATAATCATTCCACTTCACCGTCTGTTTAATCGTCAGCTCTCAGAAGCTCGTGCGTTTATGGGAAATAATTGGAATGCTTTCAGTCTTTGGTCATCCATCCATAGTGCTTAATCCTCAGCAGGGGTCACGGGTGACCTGGAGCCAATCCCCAAATGAGTTTAGACTGGTCGCCAGCCAATGGCAGGGCATATATAGACAAACAACCACTCCCACCTGTGAACAATTTAAATATTTCAATAAACCTAACATGCATGGCCACATAAGCATGGGAAAGGGAGAACTTTTTTATTTTAAATAAAACATACTGTATATTAACTCATTCACTCATTCATTTCACTGGAGCAACCCCCTCAATTCCAGCGTTTTACTGGATTTTGACGGATTTTGCAAGGCCCACAGGATATTTGGTTCTAATGCTATATAAACATGGAGCATACCAAAAGAAACTCTCTTCTTTCAGCAGAAAAAAAAATTGTTTCTATCTTTTTCCATTCTTCAGCAATCGGCATTAGAAAATGGCTAAATTTCATGGAAATGCCGATTCCTGGGCAAAAAACGGAGAAAAAAAAGCTTTCTGTAAAAGCATGCATTTCACGTGAGGCACCACTGCCACCTACCGGTCGCTTAAAAAAATATTTTTTACATGATTTACGATGCAAACGGCTTATTCTCATTCACAGATTGCATCAGACCGTCCTCCTCTCTATGACACAAAAAAAAAAGACTTAGACGTACAAGTACGTCCTTGGTAGGCGGGGCCTAATTTTAAAAAACAAGTATGTCTTACAAGTATGTCTTGTGGAACAAAAGAGTTTTAACAGTGTATTATAATACAATCCACCCATCCATTTTCCGATCCGCTTTATCCTCACAAGGATTGCGGAGCGTGCTGGAGCCTATCCCAGCTGTCTTCGGGCAGTAGGCGGGGCACACCCTGAACCGGTTGCCAGCCAATCGCAGGGCACTCAGAGATGAAACAACCATTCACACTCACACTCACACTTAGGGACAATTTAGAGCGTTCCATTAATTTGCCATGCATGTTTAGGAATGTGGGAGAAAACCGAAGTACCCGGAGAAAACCCACATAGGCACAGGAAGCACATGCAAACTCCACACAGGGAGGCTGGAGCCAGAATCGAACCTCGCACCTCTGCATTGTCAGGTCGACGTGCTAACCACAGGATCAATGGGCCGATCTAATACAATACAAGAAAATGCTGAAACTATGAATGTCAAATTTGGATACAATATATAGTATATTACTACACTGAACAAAAATATCAATGCACCATTTTCTAGAATAATTTCATGTGAGCACTTTTTCTTTGCCAAGATCGTCCACCCAGCTCATAGGTGTGTTACGATCAGGGTTTCATGCTGCCGATTCCAATTCCTAGTTGGCTGCAGGTACGACCAGTGGGCAATCTTTTTTTTTTTTTGTGATTGGCAATAAAGGGCATCGATCGACATGCAGATCGCATACTTTTCCACGGAAATTGGCCCATCATGATCAGTGGCCGATCGATCAGAGCACCACTAATCATCTGACATGTTCTTGGTGTGGAGTCTTATTTCATCTCATTGCGTTCCAAAGTACCTGAATTGCATTCAGATCATGTACAAGTCGGCTTAGAATGCTTTGCTTGATTTTAATTAACTTGGTCGACGGCCTTTATTGCACTCACGTCTCATTTCTTGAAACGAGCGACATCTGACTGCCGTTGCTATCGGTGATGCAGCACAAATGTTAAAACTCGGACTCTTAAAGCCAGGTAGTGAATCAAATTTAAATAGAAGAAGCGGGAAGATAGCCGTGGAGATGTAAATCAGCTCCAATTCAATATGCGCAGCCAGTAATTCAGGACTGTTGGGCCGGAAGCCAGCTGACTGTGTGTCTCTCATGGAGCTAAATTAGGCAACAACAAAAAAAATAAAAAACCTACAGCACTGCAATCATAAGCCATTTTGTCAGATCACCTCGCAAATATTCAGTCAAACTTGAACATTTTTACTTTTGTAAAGGCTGTTGTTTTTCTGTTGTTGTTTTTAAATTTTGTTTTAATTTTGCATGCATGTTATGTGATTGCTGATTTGACAGCATACACAAATAAAATGAGTGACATGCAAACTTGGAGAATCTGGCTCAGGCTGACTTGAATGATTGTCGCGGAACAAATCATGGCTCGTATTCGCTGCCCACAAATCCATTGCTGCGGTCTAAGTGAATCACAAGTTGCTGATTCGCTAAAGCGCCAGCGAGCAGCATGAAGAAACTCACGCACGCTGGGCACCTTGATTGCGACCGTATGGAGGCGCAAGGGCTCCTCCCCCGCCGCCCACTTGGCCAGCTGAGTCTACTGCTGTGCCACCTGATCCTCACGCCGGTCGTCAGATTATCGGAGGCTGGTGAGCTTCTTATGGACAATTCACCGTTTTGTTTTTAATCTGACCACATTGTGCCACAACATGCCGAGCAGCAAACGCTCAGCCACGCCGACGATTCGTCTGTGACGTGTGTCGATGACGTGGCGTTTATCTTTAATAGCTGTCTCCATGATAATGACGTCATCAAAGAACGATCGTCGCATTTTTCCACCAAGACGCTAACTTTTCCCGCCTCGCTTCTCGGTCGATCTCCTCGTTTTAATTTTGGATGTTTGACGCTTAGTCAGTATTAAGCTTCATTGTACGAATATACCAGGAAGAAAAATAAGATTTGTCTTGCTCCTTACATATGAAAAAAAAAAGGTGTGAGTGTTCCATTAAAAGCGGCACACACAATCAATCCAATTAAGTGGAGTGAGTCATCTCTGCGGGTGTTTTGTGTCTTTTTGCCGGATGGAGTGGCTGCGACGACAGATAGAGAACGGCAGCGGAGGGTGAACACGGTGGAGTGTAAAGACAGGAAATGGGAGTACTAACTGAGCAAGGTTTCACGGCCAATTGTGTCTGATCAAAGCAAAACATCCCCAGTTGATACATTTCATGAAGTTTATTCTTATTACCGCATCCAGGCCGGTTGGTGAATAGATGTATTGAGAATGCTACGGAAATCTGAAGCAAACACAATTGAACATTTTGTGACGATTTTTCATCTTAACTCATTCACTCCCAAAGACGTTTTTAAACGTCTTTTCAGACTTGGGCTAGAATTGGCTGGTACTGAACGAGTTAATGGATACTCAAAAATGTATGATTGGAGGTGACCGCGATGTATGAAATTGCACAGTTGAGTGGGAGAACACTGTGGTCAAAACAGACAAGCACAAAATCGTTTTAGAATGTAGAAGCCGGAGGTGGCTGTCTGTCAGTGGTCATATTCGGTAATTTTTTTTTCTCCAGTTGATTGTCCTGTGTTAAAAGGTACCGATGTGGGACAAGAAGTTGAAGTTCACCCTTGGCCGTGAAATATGGGGGGGCTTCTGAAGTAGGTTCATGGATGCCTGTGAGACACACTGCCGCTCTATCACCGCCAACACTCCTTTTGCGTTGAAAGCAATTGACACCGTTTTTGACATCCCGAGCATCTCATTATCTGAACGCATAAAACCTCAAACGCTGCCAAGACGCACGGCGGACAAGACAGTAGACACGAGTTGTGTCCGAAAGGAAAAGGCGAATCATCGACTGTTGCACTCATGTGGCGGAAAGACGCTTGGATGTGACATGCAAAATGGAGTGACCGCTGCGCAACTGCCAAATAGATTTCATTTCCATGGAAATGCCACAACAACAACAACAAAAATATTGCGCTCATTTAGTTTGACCCCACATGTTTGATCGGCTGCTTCAAGCTTTGCGCGCTGACTCGGACGTACATGAGTAATGATTGCGTCTAAATACAGCGAGGGCAACATTATCGGACCTAATGAGCGATGTGTTTTTATTCCCGCTGTTCTCTCCAAAGGCGGCTTGAACAGTCTCACGCTCGCTGATCAGAGAACAGCCTTGAGCCTTCACAAGGAGGATCGACTTGGTTACCCACTGGTGGGCCTGGAGGAGCTGAAGGTTGCACTGACATGAACTCTGGCAGAATGGATGTAATAAGCAACCTCGTACAGCGGCTAAGGACAGACGCAAACAGTTCTGGGGCAATTTCGAAATGTGTTTTTCTACCGCAAATGATCCAAATTGAATTATCTGAGTGCACTGCGATTGACTCAGCCGATCAGCCCAAGGTGTACCCCCCGCCTTAACCCAAAGGCAGCTGTAATGGGCTCCAGCACACCCAGATCCCTAATGAGGACAAGCACAATAGAAGATGGATGGATCAGTGATTCCCCAAACACTGCGCCGCAATGTTGTCGAGAGACAGCAGGTGTGCCACAGGGAATGATCCAATTTCACTTTATTGGCCTAAAAATTAGATATCTTATTTATATCTTATTTGTTCATGTACCGATGCCATATAGTGACAGGCAGGAAAATTTAAAGGTCTCCCACCAGATGACAGCGGTGACACAGAGTAATTAACTTTCATTTTTATTATATATATATATATATATATATATATATATATATATATATATATATATATATATATATATATATATATATATATATTTTTTGTTCGGACGATTTTTCTGCTTTGACTTGTGAGCAAAAAATGTGAACAAGAAGCAGTTTGGAAGACAGTGATTGCTCAAAAAAATGGGCCCCATCTGTTTATTTCCACTCCCAGTTGAAGTTTAATCTTAAATCAAACAAACAAAAAATGGAGTATTACATAATATTTGAAACCGCCACCTACAAAATGGCCATTTAGCATAATGCTAACAACAAATGCAAAATGCCATTACCCGGCTAACAAACACAATGGTTCACAATGTTATAACCCTTAAAGCAATCAATCTTTGACCGGAATATATGGCGGCATATGTATTCTTTATATTATGTGAGAATTACTAAAGCTTACTGAGTCCGTTTTTTCTTCATTTTTTTTGTATGTCTATACTGTATCTCTAATATACTGCCCTCTGGTGGTCTAAGTACACACCAGGACAATGACCAGTGAATTGAAGCATCACAACATAGCAAAATCAGATGCATTCTGTACATTCTCTTCAGTTATGACATCACTGTATTTTTCTATAAAGTTCAACATTATAAATTATGATTTTTTAAAAAATTAAAACACACACTACCAATGTTTTTTTTTTTTATGATGGAGGCTGTAATGAATGAATGGCATTTCTATACCTTTCAAAAAGTGTTTTGAGTTACGTGCGTGGTCAAAGGACAAATCAGCTCATATTACAAGGCACCACTGAATACTGAACAGAACTGGTGGATGACAGACCAAAAAGGTGCCTGCGCTTCCGTGTGCGGAATGTGATGTGAAAATGATGCCCTGCAGAGACAGCAAAGGGATTCTTCTTCTTTGCCTCTCTCACTTTTAATCAAAAGTGAGCATTGTTATCAGGGTGCAGACAGGATTCTTTGGCGGTTTCTTTTACATTCGATCTTGGTTCTTGGTCTGCCAGGGTTTATTTTAATCCCACTCCTTATCGCTGCAGGACA
>CAAKHF010024264.1:0-22354 GCA_901007745.1 Hippocampus kuda | reverse complement strand
TATATGATTCCCTCTTTAATCGTTTTATAACATTAATCAAAACTGTGATCCAACACTTACTGGTTTCCATAAAACTCTGTGTGTGTGTGTGTGTGTGTGTGTGTGTGTGTGTGTGTGTGTGTGTGTGTGTGTGTGTGTGTGTGCGTGCGTGCGTGCGTGCGTGCGTGTGTGCGTGCGCGCGCATTTAAATTTAGGCTTGCTTCAGGTCATGGGGTTATAATCCCCAAATCAGACAAGATGGCATCAGTGCCGACCCAGTGAACCCCGACATATTCACGTCTGCGTGACTAACTTAGACACATGCACACACCCACGCCTACTGTTTTGATATATGTACCCTCTCCGTGTCCCAGTCAATAATAGAGATGCACTTGTGTCTGGACATTAATTGTTCACCTGTCACACACACACGCACACACATACACACACGCACACACATACACACACGCACACACATACACACACACACACACACACACACACACACACACACACACACACACACACACACGCAAGCCCTCACACATCAGTCAGACATGCCTCTGGTCAGGAGAACCCCCTGGCTCACCTTCACACAGATTCATAGATCACACACACTTTGGCGCACACACAGTCACTGTCTCTCTCTCTCTCTCTCTCTTTTGCTCTCAGTCACAGGCGTATACACACACACACATACACACACACACACACACACATGCACGTACGTACACGAACGTTGTGCTGACATGAATCTATGCAGTTACTTTGACTCATATAAACATGCCTCCCCCTTCCAGCGCGCGTGCACAAATACACACACACTCACACACACACTTCAAAGGAAGATTGCAGCATGACAGGCTGCAACACTTCGAACCCACATGCAGCGTTACTGTTGGTAATACCTCCTCTCACAAAGCCACCTGTTTCTTAGAAACCTTCAAGCCATTCCTTCCTCACTCTGTACTGGTATGAACAGCAATACACACGCAAACACACACATGCTGGTACTCAGCCATCTTTCTGGCTCTGAGGTCCTCTCACCGCACACTGTGAACCCCTATCAGGGGATTACAGCCAATCTGACTCTTTTCCTAACGAGACACAATGTTCTCCCTGCTTCTAAGGGTTGGTTTTACGTCAAAGGAGGTTCTTCATTCCTTATAAATAAAATCAGATTCGAAAAGCTGAAATAGTTGTGGTCAAAAAATCAAATTACAATGTGCCCTGACATGATTTTCACCATTTTATGTTATGAAATTTGCAGTGAGCTCAACTTATTTTTAAAATCCAAAACTCTTTTGGCCAATCCTGTTGAGATATACTTAGATTCAATATGTTAAAATGTATCATCTTTATCATCCTTTTTGCAAAAGCTTATCCACATTCTACACTGAGATACATTTGTGTTATGAAATTGTATGTCGTGAAAATGGTCAACCTTGAAATGAGAAAAACGACAAACATTCATCGCAGCTGAAATTCGCACAATTGTATAAGGCGTCCTCCTTCAGGGAATGACAATGAGAGAATCAGGTCAAAGAGTCCAATCCAATTTGAACAGATTCTCTGTGGCCAGCATTAGCAAGACAGTGGGGAAAGCAGTTCTTATTTTCTTGTTGAACAACATATGCCATTTGGCAGACAGAAAATTACACTGTAAATCCTGTAATGGTTTTTACATTACATGTTTTATTGACTGTACATGCTTGTAAGTGCATTTTCCTCTTTGTAGAATTGAAAGATGGCAGAATGAAGGGGGAAGGATTGCTCTTTTCTCCCAACGTCAAGAAGCACTCATCGTTGACATGAGCAGAAAGTGTATCAAACAGTCGGCAATGTGAAGCGCTTCGGCAAGATGCCACACACAGGCGAGATTTTGGAGACTGAATCTCAGTGAATTTGACAATCAAGTAAGTCTTGTATTTATCCATCGATCCTTTTTCAACACCGCTTATACATATGTTGCATATGATTAAATTGTGGCCCACCAATGTCATTTTTCATGCGCAAACAAAATATTTTTTGCAGAGTAGTTCAATTGTGAATGGAGTTCGGATTTTTGTATTTTGCCTTTAAGGTTTTGAAGAATGAGTAGGAGGTTTCAAGAAATGTCATTTAGCAACTGTGGAAAAACTAACAGTCACTCGCTGCTGTGAGGATATCAGTTGGGCAGCTGAGGTCAAAGGTGACATCGGCCTTTTAGGTTCACTCCTTGTCAGCATCTTAATCAACTCTTTGGAGATTACTTTCCTCGATCAAAGCAAGAACCAGACTCACATTAAAGTCCCAAACACAAGAAGGCAAACCCGAATTATGAAATGAAGCAGGCACGACTGTCTGTGTCCTATGTGTTGTGTTGTGTTATTTTTGTTATTTTGACTTCAAAATGGCGCCGTGAGAGTGGCTGCCTTTCCAGCAGCTCCTATATTTTGTTGTTCTACTTCTTCCTTTCATAACTTTGCTGCTGTGAATTGGGAATTTCTCCATTGCGAGACTAATAAAGGTTTTCTTATAAAGAAGCATAGTGCTTTGTGGTTACATGTCTGCCTCATAGTTCAGAGGTTCGCCATTCGAATCACAGCTCAGGCCTTCCCGTGTGAAGTTTGCAAGTTGTCACTTGTGTGGGTTATCTTTGCATGGGTAGCTTCCTTCCACATTCCAAAAACATGCATGTTTGGTTCAGTGCACACTCTAAATTGTCTGTGAATGTGAGCGCTTAATGACCGTCCATATGTGACTTGCGATTTACTGTCAAGCGGTCCAGGTTCTTCCATGCCTCTCAGCTCCAGCTCGGAGGAAAAGCGCTGTAGAAAATGGATTGATGGATGGATCGAGGTTGATGATTCAAACCGTCAAACATCACTTTAAACACTTTTATGGGTCAGAGAAGATATTCTTTCCATTCAACATTCAAGTTAGTTTTTCATCCGACTTTTCATAATAATACAAAAATATGACAATTCAAACAAGCAAAGATTAAATAGTAGTTAAGTAATTATTTATTTAAAAAAAAAAAAGAAAAGGAAGAGAAATTTGTGGCATGCACAGCAAGATTCCACACACGTCCGAGCACAAACATTTGATTGACAGTGGGACATCCTTACTGACACAATCACTCTTACGCAGATCTGTGCTCACTCTGTTAGAGTGGTATATTCATTCCGGGTTGTTCCAAGAAAAAGGCATGACTCACCTGTAGGTGGGCAGGTGAAGAGAGAAAGAAAGGAATGATGAAGGAGAGGATGAAAGACTGCAGCAATGCATCCGGCCTACCAGTCACTTGTTAATTGCGGTGAATGTCAGTGGAAGTGCAAACTGTCTCTTCACACTGATGACTTCATGTTATGTTTCCCCTTTTGTTTTCAGTGCTTCCATCAGCATGTAGTTGGCTTCAATGAACTAAACCTCTTGACATCTGCCACCCTCCTTGATTTTTTTTTTTTTTTTTTTAAGCCATGAAAGCCATGCTACATACTATTTCAAGGAGAATTGTACTGTAAATTAAATGTGACTCCCTTTGTTTCGTATATAAAACACGGTTGCAGTTGAAATCTATGTGGGACATTGTTGTTGTTTTTTTTTTGTCACGAGATAAATATTATATCCAATTGTGTAGATTGTTGCAACCAATTAGTGCAAAAACTAAAAGCACAACATGGCACCCACGGTATTACTATTTTCTCGAATCTCCTTTTTCTAGTGACCTTTACCAAGGCAACCAGAGTGTTGGGCCTTTGCCCTTGTGAAATAAACACCTGCCCGGAATAATAACATGTAGGAAAAAACAGAAAAATCCCTTTCATTTAATCCACATTGGCACACCTTTGAAAATGTTTTTTAATCTTTCTGTAGATTTATTAGGACTTGAACTATGTTTCGTATCTGCCACAGGGGTTAATTACCATGAATATTAGTGAATAATTTTAGCTGACATTCTTACATATGTATTGTTTAAAGAAGCTAACTCTGACATAGTATTTAGCTTATGGTAGCTTATCTGTTTTGAACTCGACGCCTCCTGTTCCCTGACCAAAACCTTAAACTCCAGTGTAATGCCAATGGCAAATTTACAGTTTCATTCATGGAAACCATGTTTCTCTGTAAAATTTCACTTTAATGCACAAAAAAGGGTCATATTTGTTGGTTTGGGATCAAAATAGTCGACTAAATTTGAAGATCTCTACATTTTGCAGGAAAAACAAAATTCTTTTGACCGAACATGGAGATGCAGCAATATACATTTTAGCATGTGAATATGCAGAAATGACACACAAAATAGCAGAAAAAGATGCTCTATTTTATTTTGTCATCCCTGTAAAAATATATTCTTAAAATAAATATAGGAAATAAATATACTGTTTGTCCCAGGATTTAGAGCCTCATAAATAAGAATACAATCTGTCTGCAGGTCTGTAAATTCCTTGTGTCCACTCTGTGCTTGTCGTTTGACTGCAATCAGCGAGGAGAACAGTACAATTCCTTCACTGGGTCGTAGAGTATGAGAGTTCGGAGCAGAGCACAGCTGCCACAAAGGAAGTCCATACAAATTTGCTTGTCTTCGTCCTCATTCTCATTTTCAGTGCATCAGCAATCAGGACCTTTCAGACAGATGGCTTCCGCTCCCTTCTACAGCACAAACATGGCTGCTTTCCAGTGCATAAAACTACCCTTTTCTGTAAACCAGCCATTCTGTATAGAGGGCTATACATTTTTCAAAGTGGTTTACTTAGCAGCCGCAGTAAGGTGTAGAAATAAAACAGAAAGGCGGCAAGAAAAAAAAAAGAAACCCCTATCTGCTTGTTTCATCTCAACTTGCCTTCGTTCACTTAAACATGCAAATTTGGACGAGCGGGTAGCATGGAGCCTTAAAGAAAATCCATCTTAGCTACTGATGCCGTTGCATGTGGCAATAATATTTGGGGGTTCTCTTTCTGCTGCATTATCCCGGACATTTCCCGGTGCTTTTCTGCCAAAGTCCCTTGCAAAGTGGTGCGGAGAGGGTCGCTATCCTTCCACCGTACCATCATTCGGCAGTCTGGATCTGGTGCATTTCTTTCAACCGCTTTTGAATCAAACGTTCCCCACAAAAGGCATGACGTATGAGATGCACATGATCCCTTTGAGTTCTGTTTCTGCCCCACATTGGTTTGGCCTCAGCTCTGTCCAAGTATATCCCTATACAGTTCTGGTACTCTGTCTGGATCGACAGGTCTCGGTAGGAAGTGCGTGAACTTCTGATGTCGCCTCGATCTCGTTCCATCCCGTGGTGTACCGTCTTTGTTCAGGGCAACGAAGAAAAATGATCCTTTTTCTCCATGTCTGTAGATGTTGGATGAGTAGGTGTTGTACCAGTTCTCTTCAAATTGCTCCCGAAAAACACTTTCTGCTGATAGCTTCTGCTGCAAAACCAAAGAGAATTAAGGTTATCAGTCGAGAACAAGCGTGCCAAACTCATTTTTGTCGTGGGCCACATTGTAGTTCCGGTTTGACTTGGAGGGCCGTTATGAATTTTGGGAAAACATTATAAATGTTTAATCACCTCCACATATTACTTACACAGCGCACAACAAATGGATGGATAACTAGTTTTAAAATCAGAAGTCAAGAATAATGACTGTTATTGTGGATTACATATGACAATTTGAAATTTTGGTTCAGACTTTAGCAAGCATCATGGAACTTGACATGCTTGATTTGCTTTCGCGGGCCACATAAAATGATGTGGCGGGCCAGATCTGGCCCCCGGCCCTTGACTTTGACACCTGTGGTCTAGAATGTCACACCCGTTGGTAAATGAGCAGTGGCGGATCGTCAATAGAGATCGCACCTTGTAAGGCACGTCATCAAATGATGAAAAGGAACTATTATAATACAAATACATCTAAACATCATAAATGTATATCTGTTTTGAGATGAGCAGGATAAGTAGTAAAAAGTTATTGATGAGGAAAATTGATTTGTTTATCTGTGGTGTCTCAATCGATGATATACTTCCAGTTTGGCCACAGACGACAATGCTGGCAGACTTTCATTAAATATGTGATATACTGCGTTGATCCTCGTAAGCACGTCTTGTGCACCACTGGACGCTGAATTCTACGTTTAAACGTTTAAACCGAGATACCGTAATAGCAAAAGTCATTTCCTTTCCGGCTGTTCTGAGTGGCTCCTGCCTTTGATGGGAACCTGCCCCATCCAATATGGCCAGCATGTAGCATTGCGCTCAGTCAGACTTGTACAGCAAATCTGCTTTTGCCGTTATATTCAAATAAGTGGAGTCACTTCAACGCGTTTCCAGAGGAGAACGTAGAGCTTGAGCTGCATGTTTAGGAACAAGTATAGTGGATTTATGGACTTAATCATATGTGTCTTAACAAAATTACAGGCAGGCTGAAGTGAAGACTGCACTTGTCACTCTTGTCAGCTGTCTTAAGAAAGGTCCTGGCCGGGGAATTGTGTAGCGTGATGATGTGACAAGCTCCTCTGGATTTATCAGTGAAGGGTCATGATTTTTTTATGGCCTGAGTGCAAGCCCCAGCTGGAGTAACATGGTGTTTACCTTTGGCTTTAAAAAAAAAAAAAATTAAATGCCTTTCTCAAATTGAATGTCACGTAATAATTTAGTTAAAACTCACCTCAACTTGATTTATACAGTGCTGCATAACAACCGCAGCTGTAAGAAACTGCTGTACATAAATGGTAAAAGGCAGTAAGTAGCAGTAGTGATCTAATCATAAATAACTGATTCCAATGTTGTCTTCTCATTAAAATCTACAATAGCTCCCTTGACATAAAGCATACAGGAGGTGCAGTTTTATTCCTTCTTTATGCACATTGTGCAAAGAGACTACTGCTACTAATAATGAAAAGATAATAAAATGAATGTACGTATATTTGACTACCACTCCCCTGGCAAAGATTCCACCAGCCGCCACTGCAAATGAGGTAACGCAGGAGTTTTTATGATTGGAAACAAAAATATACTCACCGATCCATACAGTTCCCCTTTGCTGTTCATGGAGAGGTAAAGGCCACTGTCCACACCTCTGATGCTCACCAGTCCCACAGCCAGACTGATAAACTCCAAAATACCTGAGCACAGGTTAAAACACATTAAAACACAGAACTCTTTGACAGGAAAAATCAAAACGTCATCTTATGGTTTGTATTGCCCATCTACTTTCTTCCCAAATTGTTACCTAAAGCAAAGGAGTAAAAATCTCCAAGCGGAGTTACAGTAACTTGAATATAGCTGTAAGAAGTGAGGTTAGATGTCTGGAATGGCCTCTGGCATGAAGTCACATTTGGATCTCGGGGGGAATGAATCAAGTGCCAGAAGAGTTACTACCTCAGAGCTGCAAAAATAAATCTTTTACGCGGCCTACTTTGATGTTTATGATAAAGCTTTTGATCATCTTTATAACCCAGGACGAAATGAAAAGCTTTCAATCTAGGTGAAAACAAAACACCACGCGTACATTCTCGGCATATAAAGTAGTTTTTGTCCCATTGACACTTGGCTTTTGCAGCTTAGAAACATACTCGTCTTTTGCCTTCGTCAAACAGTTAGTGGAGCCTATTAGTCAGCCTTATGCGCTACAAATGGACTCTTACGGAACCCCATTACTGACAGTGTAGCTCAATATATTGCAGCAGCTGTCGTCACAGTGGTAAAACGTTTTATAAGTACTTTCAATATGCGAGGGGTGCCATGGATGTTCTAGGGAGGCAATATCCTGACCGGCTACAACATACAAGATAAACGGTATTGAAAATGAATGGATGAATGGCTGCACTTTGGTATAGAACTGCGTTGCATCCCACGTTAAGAAAGAGCTGTTTATAAAAGGTGGGTTGGTGAATAAATTCATGTATCAAACCATGATGCAGTGCATTATACACAAATGCAATAATAATCCGACTTTTAAACTGTGTTCTTCAAAATTGAGTAGTGTGACGTGACTCCGTGTTGTACTTTATGTGAGGTTATCTAAACTTGGAGGTGATGCATTACAACCAGTGTTAAAATCCATTACGGTGCTCACATCAACAGTGAGAGTAAGCCTGTGTTTTACCCTTGAGCCAAACTAGTGATGATACTTGTGGGGTGGCAGTAGAGCTTCGAGACAGATGTCGAAGGCTCAGGTCTCGCAGAATATAAATATAGTGGCAGCCAAATTGTTGTACAGATGCTAATCTGCTCCCTGGCTGTTGTCAAGCGCTAGAGCACCCTTTCACTCTGACATCTCTCCTTGCATTCCTGCATGTGAGTGATTTTGTTCTATGTTTGCGTAGCAATACAACAGAGTGAAAGTTCAATTTCACCTGGAGGCATTAAAATCAGCATAATACAATAAAAATAAGGACGATAATGACTTGCGCACCGAATCTGCTGTGGTCCGCTCTGGTGCCCCGCACGGTACCATCGGGGTGGATTTCCATGTGGAAGCCGGTCCTGCAATAGAGCTGTCGCCGTCTCAGAATCCCCTTGAGGTGGCTGAGGTCCGCTAAGCTCCGGGAGAGGCGTTCGGACGACATCAGGTGCTCCTGCTGCTGCTCTTGCTGCATGAGTCCGCTCACCGTGCCGTATTCCACCGCGCCGGCCGGGGTGAGAAGGAAATGAGCGCCACCCGCGGAGCCAAAGCTGTCCAGAAATCCGTTGAAGATCCCAACCTCAGCCGCTGCCCCCATCACAGTGCCAACGGACCGATCCGCTTTGCAAGACCCGAAAGTGGAGCTCCGGAGAGCTTCTTGGAGCGCAAAGTTAAAGTTGCAGTGCAGTTAATCAGCACCTCGTGGAACGGATGTATGCGGACATCCCGCTTTGCACAACCGCGTCGGGTCTCCTCCTCTGCGCTGCAGTTTATCAGCGCATCATCATCATCATCATCATCTCGCCAGTGCGCTGCCTCTCCTCGGGATACTCCTCTTTGCTCCGATGCACGTTGGAGAGGTTTCTCGTTCTCTCTCTTTCTCTTCCTCCCCCCCCTGAATTCACTTCTTACTTTTTATCTATGACCGGTTTCCCCGCTCTATCCAGCGACAAAATGGAAAGCATAAGAGGCAGCAGCAGCTTACGTCTATATAATGCACTCAGGGTAGCACTCGCCTCGAGTGATCTTTTATGCAAATGAGCCCTGATCTCCTCCTTTATGGCGCATTTCAGCACTGCCCCTCAAGACAGCCAGCCCAGCACTCGCTGACTAAAGCGCATCGAAAACGGCCTTATGTTTTCGTTCGAATGAAAACTACTTTGCGGAAAATTTATTGGTGGGGTCGGGCGTTATCATGGGATGGCAGGAGATCCCTGTTCAACCAATCAAGCGTTTGTGCACTGACACGAGTACAGCGACCTTGGTGTGAAGAATAAACATTGCGCGAATGTGTGCGTGTGCCAAACAGCAATGAAAGTGATCTTGCGATTACCCCAAACGCCCCGTTCACGCCCCCCCCACACCCCCCCGTATCGAAATGGCTCAGGTGCAGCGAGAAGGAGAAGGAAAGCCCCCGTTCGCGTCATTTTCGCAGACGGCTGTTGATTTATTGCCCTCGAGTTTTATGTAAGCCAGCAGTACATTTACGAGGCCCGTACAGGGGGCAAACTCACACACACAGCGGCTCGTACACACCTGTGCAAACGACATCACTTGACTGTCAATCCCATCATTGATCTTGGCAGGTGTCTTTGAACAGCACTGGAACTCATACATCCTTAATTGTGGTCTGAAAGGGCGAATCAAAGACGCACACGCTTCAAAGTGGAGAAGATCTTGTAAGAGGATCAGGCAAAAACAACCTAGAGTGGGGAAATACCTGTTTGAACTGCAGGCCTCCAAAATACCCTGACACATGACACTCGGTTTTGTAATGTATGACTTCTTTTTTTCTTTTTCTTTTTTGCCTACACGCTGTCAGAAAAACAGGGGTTCTGATCGACCTAAACGGTTGATGATTGGACTTACAGAAACTGTTTGCAGGCTGTGCAGTCAAATTGTGTGTTGATAAATGACGTGTTACATATAGTTGTACCGTACTTCAATACAAAGCTCTCAATTGTATATCTCAAACATTCCCCCTGTCGGACATTGACCAATTTGAAATGAACAGAAAGGGACGTTACAAAGCAATTAGCAGGCGCACACCAGCAGAGATTCGCCAGCCATTCATTCACGCCTTTATTTGAAGCTTGAGAGAGATCAGTGAGGGCAAACCCTCATTTTCAGTTATGTATAGTAAATAGGAAAGAAACAAAACAACAGTTATTTAACAGTTACATATAAAAGCAAAATAGTCCATGATCATATGACTGTATTGAGATGCTCGATTGTAACAATTGTGTTGAGTATGAATGTCTGCATGGGATTTTCAAAAAAAAAAAAATCTTTTCGATCCTCATTGGGTGAGGAAATGAAATTAGACAAATGGGGTTCTTTGCTTTCACTCTTTAATATCATTAACTTTCAATAGAAGATGTACTCATAATTTGTCATGCATCCTTAGTGATATATAAATTAAAAGAATTTCAAGAGACCAAATAGCGGAATGCAGTTTTTTTTATACATTACAAGATATCAAAGTGCCTGAGCATATTGTCCAGGTTCACTTTCATTGGTCCACAGAAAGTGAAATACATGGACTTGATTTGGATTTTCAAGCCCAACTGATACAAAAACTTTAAATTTAGAGAGCTTTTAAATATGATTCCTACCATGATATCAGCTCTCTTTTAGTCCATGAGTAAGTACATATTTTTTTCGGTGGATAATTTCCCAATACATGCCCCTTGGGCTAGTAGCATTTGGGAATATTTGCAATGCCCCTTTTGCATTCAACTTGATCCAAAACTTTAGACATAATACATTCAAGAGTGAAGTAAATACTAACATATTTGGCCTGGTTTTTCTAAATACCTTCCACATGATTATAGAAACACACCTTTTAGAAATTGTCACCTCCCAGGAGAGTGGAAGGAGCCTCTCGAGGTGAGCGCCACGGTGATAGACGGTTCTCCAAATTTAAAAATGTATTGTGCTTGTTCTTCTCGCACTGTTGCCATGACGTGAGCCCAATCTCAGCCGACAACGTGACGCTATCGTCCTTTTAGTACCTATTCTTTCCTACATTCTCCTCTTGCTCCTTGCTTCCCACTCTACAGCGTCGGCCGAATCAAACAAGAGATGTGAGACGCTTTAAGCGGCCTCACCAGCAGCAAAGTGGCAGTTTTTTTCTCTCTCTTTTTTGTTGTTCTAAGAGGAACTGATAAGCAGAATTGCAGGCAAAAAACAAATTATTCCTTGGAATCAAATTACTGGGAACCCATTCGCTAAAAAGAACCATTAAAAAAAATACCAACCCTGTTGTAGGAAGGAAAATCCAGTCCAAAAAAACCCAAAACCAAACTGTACGTGGTTTTACCAATTTTAGAAATGTGATTTTATCATTTCCACATAATGTAAGGAGCTGTGTCAACATTTCTGCTTTTGCAAAGATGTCGTATCCATACAACTTTAGAGTTGTGAGTATTTGAGAGGAGCTTGGTTCACATCCGTAGTAGATGCTGGTTACACAAGCTTTCCGTTAGTTCTACACATTGCAATGTGGACATTTGAGCATTGCAAGTCTTAGTTCTTCCTGAGCTCAGATAAATGCAGGATTACTACTCTGGCTGTGAGCAATATCATATAAAATTTGATTTTAAAAAAATCTATATACCGACGATAAACTGGGTGTGATGCATGGATAAACGCCTTGTTTCACACTACTGTACATGAAGGAATTTTACATCTTTTCTTCATGCACACTCTTTCTTGGTTTGTTGGAAATAGTTTTGTCTCAACCCGGAGCCCAAGTTCCAGTTATATGTTGCATTGATTTTGGTGGCCATGCACACACATGGACAAACAGCTGCCCCCCTCCCTGGGGAGTTGCATTAATAAATGACTTGAAGGTGAGGTTGTGCATGCTTTGTGTTTGTGGGTATGTGTGTGGGTGTGTGTCCAGATGCACGTGCCTCTGATCATTTTGTACTCATGTCTATTTCTTCAAAAACTGACAAAAGAACAAGAGACATTGTGGGATAATGTGGTTATTTTGATTAGGCTTGCATATGTATGTGTGTTGGGTGTGTTTAAATTTTAAACACCGCGCCCAGTGCAGGGTCTGCACCCAACCATTTTCTTTCCCTTGATTCATTAGTATTTATGACCAGAAAGTATCTCCCCACCACCCAAGGATTGATCAGCGTTGCCTCCAGGCTGATCAGATCCTGATATATTAGATATTGATCTTGTCACAATGAAGACGTTAACTACAATGACACATTTCCACATGAGGTGCAAAGTGAAGCGTTCCCAGGGTCACATGACTCGATGCTAGATGATTTCTTGGTTTACTGCTTCCTTAATGGCATGGGGCAGAGTGAAGCCAACCATGTAGGAACTATGTCTGCATGAAGGAGGTGCATGGAGGCTGCCCCCAGGGTCCCAGATCCAATCCCAACCTGCACCCTCCTACACAATGAAATTACTGATCGAATGGCTGGATAAGGTAATAACTATATAGCCTGAAGGTGAATGTTGTGCATTGTTGTCAGATTGATATGGCTGAACTGTAGTATATGGAAAAGGAAGTCATAATACCAGCAATATAAAGTCACTTTTATTAGTTTTCAATGCACAAGATGTGATTTTATCACATTTATCCGGCACTCCATCTAACTATTGAGCATTACTTTTATTTTCCCTTCTTTTAGGATCACTGGGATGGTGGGAGTTTTGAATAAGTTATTAAAATACATAATCATCCATACATGCTAGAACAACAGAAACATTCCTATTACATCCTACTTGTGTACATCCGTATTACAGGCGCAAAAGAGAAGTGATATTGTAAGTAATGTTCACAGTAAAATAGGATTATTTTGGACCAAAGACTGTTAGTGAAGTGTTTGATGTAATGTGAGCATTGGGTTAAATGGAATAGTGGTTTAGGGTGAAACTTGTTTCATGTGTGAACAGGTTCTTCTGTTAAACTTCTTCTCGATCTTTTGATCTTCAAAGCCATCAGAAAGACTTCATCAGGCTGGTGTTTACACATGTAGCTACCGACTTTAATGGACAATTGATCTTCGACAATAGTTTGATAGAGTCTCTCCTATGAAAGTCATTTGATTTCCAAATCTGAAGATATTTATCCATCCATTATCGTCACGAGGGTTGCTGGAGCCTATCCCAGCTGACTTCGGGCAGTAGGCAGGGTACACCCTGAACTGGTTGTCAGCCAATCGCAGGGCCATCCACAGTGGACCTTAAATACACAAATGCAATGTGATTTAAAAAATTGATACTGTATAGAGTGAGTACAGAGAACAAATCTGATCAAAGGACATCTCACCAGTTTTCAAAAAACAAACAAACAAAAAAAAACAATCATCAGTGTGAACCTGACAGTACAATAAACCACATTCTCTGGCCTTCACTTATCTCATGCCTCTGATTTGGTTTTTAAGAGACCATGTGGCCGAGGAAGACCAACCTATCAGAGACAAAAGGTATGACAGAAGAGGTGTCAATAATTTCCCATGCACTCATGGATACGCTTATAGCGAGTCACAAGCACACCCCCTCAGCCTTGTGCTTGCTTGTAAGCTTGGCCTTCAGGGGCTTTGCTGAAATGATGTTGGAACTTCCACGTGTGAAAAAAAATTCCCATTCCTTTTATGCAATGAACTTGGCGTGCAACTAGCAAAATGATACAGGCAGCTGAGAGGATTCAGAAACAACACAGAATAAGCAACATTTCTGTTCAAGAGGTAGGTTTAGCTATGATGACTTGCCTGCAAAAGTCCTCCTCGCTCATGGTGGAGTAAGCAGCAGGAATAAAAACAAAGAAAAGAGAAATTATCTTCATATTAGAGAGCAAAAGGATTTTTTGGCTCCAATGTTTTCTTTTCTTTATGAAACGGGTTCAAATAGATATGTACAATACACATTTTACAGGCTTGTCATGACATTTCACAATAACACAAATCGGCCAAAAACCATCCTAAAACAAAATTACAACTGAGGATTTTCTTTTCTTCAGTATTCAATTTTTTTTAGCGCAGAACCATAAAATACTGTATGCGCTAATGTTAGAAGTACTAGCGACTATTCCTCCCCCCTAAAAAAACAAAAAAAAAAACCCAATAGTAACAATCTGTTACAAATAAGACATGCTACCAGCGTAGCTGCTGTGGCTAACTACTGCTTTTTGGAGACAGTTTAGCCAAGACAATTCTTATGAAATTAAGTTAGAGTGATGGGAATAAATTAATACCATTTCATAGAACAAATCTTGGAATTTAAATTGTAAATGAAGGTCAGTGATTCTGAATTAGGCCAGCAGAGGCCTTGCTGACCCTGACCCCTCACCACTGAATAAAAATGAGGTGATGGCCTTAAACATGTTTATTAATTATTCTCCCAAAATATTATTAACGGTGTAAACTCTTATTCCTTGACTTAAATAAAGTTTAGCCTTTGGATCGGTTTTCATAAGCGTTTCTTAATGGACAGCGCTTTCCCAGTTTTGGCATTCATTAACTTCTCGCGATAGAGTCCAAGTCACGCGATAGCTCCAAACAGTCCGCAAAATTCTGACCACACCAGCTTAGCCGCATCATAAACGGCAGCAATGGCCGCCTACCGCAGGGTGGCTTTGTTGGCCGCTAAGCTTAGCCTGCGCTCGGTGTCGAGAAACGAGCTGACCGGGCGTCAGACTGCCTCAGGCGCGCGGAAGTGTCTCACTTTCGGGCTTTGTCTTGCGACAGGAGGTGCCGTGGCACTTTACTACTACGAGGACATGATTAACCGCCGAGGCTGGAGGAGGAAGATGGGGACTCGCAGCATCCACGGTTTGCTGCAATCCATCCCAGCCGTTGAAGCCAAAGAGAAGGTGGGTGTCTTTAAGCGGTACGGTACTAAATACAGCTTGATCACACATCGCTACAAATTGTGAATTATCTTGTCTCGTCGTGTTTTGGTCACTGGCCTTGTGTGTCTATGTGTGTGTTTTTTTTATCCTTTGTGAAAGAAAACCTACTACTACGTTGACGCCGCCTTTCACAAATGTACGAATACGTTCATAGTGACGTCGTTATGTTTTCATGTAATATGTAGTTTGTCCCGAAAACGCTTTGTTGACTATTTGGCAGCCGGGCGATGTGCGCGCGCACATACATGCAGTGATGGCGCTCTCCGATCGAGCTGGTGCTGAAATGTCAACATGAGGGCACAGCTTTGAATTGAAATTTGAGAAGGACGTGTACAGCGAAAAAACGGTGGATGAGTTGTTAGAACGTCTGCCTCACAGTTCTGACTTTTGGGTGTTTTGAATCTTGACTAAGGCCTTCCTGGAGCTTTTCTTTTCATGTTCTCCCCGTGTTTTCGTGGGTTTTATTTATGGAACTCCACCTTCCATGAGCACTCCGTTCTGTTCACATTTGAAGTCCCATTTGCTTTTGCGATGTGAACACGTACATTAAAAGATTGTATTTGACTAAAAATCTGAATTGGGCATCACATTCTGTAGTGTGAACATAGCCTTAGATCCCATCAATCTGACCGTGACATCTAGCTGCCTGGATGAAAACTAAATATAAATGTAATACAGTGGTACCTGTACTTCTCAATGTCTCTTCATACGAAATTTTAAAGGTACAAAACGCCTCAACAGGAAAATATTGCCTCTTGTTACGAAAGAATTTCAAGATACGAATGGTAAAAATACAGTATGGGCTGCTACTCGCAACTCCCGAGTTATCCTGAACGCAACATACATGTAGCTGCTCTGCCATTGGCTATTACCTTGCCTCTTCCTGGCATCCCATTGACTTAGAGTGACCTCTACCGTATGTGTCTATGTGTAGATAGAGATGTGTCTATGCAGCGTCCTCGTCATTCACCCCATGGGCCATGAGACATTCTGATAATTTTACGTAAATGTCTAAATCACCCAGAAATAGCGTTAAGAAATTTCTTCCAGAACCAATTAATTTTGTAAGTCGAGGTACCACTGTATTCTGCACCTTGCATAATATTTCACCAACTGTTTTGATTTCTGTGGGTAGCTTTGAAATCTGCGGTAAAAATCCGTGATCGTGGAATTGTGGATCCCTTGGGGAACTATCGAGTACTATGCAAAAATCATGGCCCAAATCCATCCATCCATCCATCCATCCATCCATCCATCCATCCATCCATCCATTCTCTGTACCCCTAATCCTCACAAGGGTAGCAGGTGTGCTGACTTTGTACACCCTAAAGTAGTTGCCAGCCAATGACAGAGCACAAATAGACAAACAACCATTCACACTCAAACACACACAGACAATTTATAGAGTTTTCACTGAACCTGCAATGCATGTTTTTGGCACGTGGAAGGAAAGTAGAAAACCCACACTGCACAGGGAGAAAAGGCAAATTCGACACTGGAAGACCGGACCCTGGATATGAACCCACAACCTCTGAACTGTGAGGTGGATGTGGTAACCCGTTGGCCACTTTACAATTTTTATTTGATATTTATGCGCAATACTTTACAATTGTTCTTTTTTGTTGTTGTTGTTCATATTTTCCTCATACCCCAACAGTGCTACTGTTCAAACTGCATAATAACCCAGTTTTACTTTTTAGTCATTCCGATTAAAATTTTATTCCATTTGAAGGCTTACATTTGACATGATGTATTCCAAGCTGCCTTTTTATGTGCCACTATATTAACCAGAACTGCCATTTTACATGCCCTGCGATTGGCTGGCAACCGATTCAGGGTGTCCCCCTGCCTACTGCCCGGAGACAGCTGGGATAGGCTCCAGCACCCCCCGCGACCCTAGTGAGGATCAAGCGGTTTGGAAGATGAATGAATGAATGAATGAATGAATGAATGAATGAATGAATGAATGCCATTTTACAACCTTGTGATGCGTAGATCGATGTAAAACTCAACAGACTTCAGTCACCGATTTAGAACACTACTTACTTCATTGTTATACAAGGCTGCATGTAAACACGGCAAATGTTACAGTGGTTTGTGCTAATCTTAAATAAAATTTGTAGGAGGTAAAACCTTTTCGTATTTTTTGATGAACACTTAGGCCTACTCCGTTGCCGTGTTTTAATATTGATTATTGTGATAGTACTTGTGGGGCTAATTAATTTTTTTTAGGTTGTACTTGGTGTAAAACGTTTGATAATCTCTGGACAAAAGGGAGAGCACCATCCGCCGTGTGGTCAGGGAAGAAAGATAAGGGATTAGTAAGGCCGTGGCTGGACGCAAGCACAATACATCACTTAATATTTCAAATACTTATAACAAAAATACTTCTTACAGTTATTCATTTTATTTCTGGCATTTGAAGAAAACTGCCTCTATAATGTTTTTTTTAAACTTTATTCCTTCGTGAGAGTCAAAACCACATCCTTGTCACGCTTCCCTGTTAGGAAGCGGAACACTCATCACATATTTATGCTTCCTCAGTGAAGGCAGCATCAAAGCTTTATGAATGGATCAGTCTTCTCATTAGTATGTTAGCTGAGTTGTGCAGAAACCTTGGTTCAATGAGCCCTGTGGCCAAGCAGGATTAAATTTGGAAAGCTGTCTTGGAATTACAAAGCTTCATGCAGCACAAACTGTTGATGTAGCACTGCAGCTAATCAAGTTGATGGCCCGGCTGCTTTGAGATTCCAATCATGTTGAAAGTATCTTGAAAAAGTTGCGTGTGCCCTTGTACTGCAGCTTTTAATACTGCCCTAAAGGGTCTGACTCTATTTGTAATTTCAAGAAGCGCTGTGCATTAAAAACCAAAAAGAGACAACAAAAAGAGAGACGTGTTTTTCACAGGCTTACTTTATGTATGTGGGGCTGAGTTATCTACATCAAATATAGTGTGTCCTGTATGTGGAATAGTTCGTCGTTTTACTTCGTCAAATTGGTGAGGATAAGTTGTCTTAACAAAGTGAGAAAAGATTCAGCAATTCTAAACGTTCTGTTTTTGTTCAACAGGCACATCCGATGGACTTTGAGGAGGGAGATGTGCACATGTCGAGCCACGAGCATCGTTTCCGTATGTTTAGCTCTGTGGAGTATGACGGGCAGCTCTACATGACTCCTCAGAACTTTATTGAGTCAGTCACTATGAGTGAACCAAGGAGTATGTATAGCATTGTTTTCTACACATAATCCATTTGTTGAGGCCTCCTTTACCAGTAGTAGAGACATCAGCACATGCTTTCATGAGTTAAAGAAAATATGTTGTGACATCAGTTCTTGTGCACACCTTTTTTTTAACTCATTCAGTACCAGCCAATTCTGGACCAAGTCTGAAAAGACGTTTAAAAACGTCTTTGGGTGTGAATGAGTTAAAGATGAGTTTAATAAACTTATAATGACGCTCAGGACATGAACACAAATTCCTTCAATAAATAAGTGGCCTCTGCTCTCGGGCTGGGCGAGATATTAGTTTGTCCACTTATGTGTGCCCTGCGATTGTTTGGCAACCGGTTCAGGGTGTCCCCCGCCTACTGCCCGAAAACAGCTGGTATAGGCTTCAGCACGCCCGCGACCCTAATGAGGATAAGAGGATAAGAAAATGGATGAATGGATGTTTTGGTGTCAAGCTTAAACTTTTCACTAGGACTGATTTAAATTTTTCATACATCAAAATGTTTGACCTGGCCTTTTCTATCTTTGTAGACTTGCTGCTGTTTGAACCAAATTTGCCCATACAACCTCTCAGCAGATGGCCTTACAGCTTTTGTTTAGTCTAAGATTCATGTTAGTCAGACACATTGACATTTGCACCTCCTCCCTTCATTCAACATTCCATTTGCTCACATGTGCACTTTGTTGTAATCAATAAACATCCCAAATTCTGCTGTTGACACGATCCTCCTTGTATTGTCACATTTATTCCCACACAACACATTTTTGTAATGTTGTTCTGCAGTGGACAGTTGTTGCATGCAAACTATGCACCCGTATGAGTGTTCACATCTGCGCGGCTCCTGACACACGATACAGCCGCACATACCCACTCAGCAGCTGACATCCTCTAATGCCCCCCCTTTGAAGTTGAATTAAGATGAACTTTGTTGTATAAAAAAGAACAAAAGTAGTATGTGCTTTTACTGGGACATTCCACCTACTACAAAGACCAGCACAGGGCACTTTAGATGGGCCTGTGATGATCACAGTTGTATATACAGCATGCGTGTGTGTTGTGACTGTAGCGTGCACATTAAGACCCATTTCTAGATAACACAGATGCTATCTGACAGAGCCCACCCAAACCCTCTTTTCCTCTTTCCCTTCTTTTTCTCTTTTTTGTCTGGCTCCCTTGGCAGACAAGAGGCCCTGGAGGTCCCTGACCAAACAGGTGGGAGACACACTCTGAAAGCTTCTTTCTTCTTTGCTCCTTGTTGTCAGCATTTTTTGTATTTTATATGTGGTTGTTCCACCCGTAGCGTCATAGCCATACATTAGAATGGTAAAATCTGTATTGTCCAAGCTTTATAGGTGAAACTTAAAAACAAAAAAAATGCAAATGTCTCAAAAAAACAGCCATAAATTTGAATGATAAAATCTGTATTGTCCAAGTTTTATAGGCGAAACTTAAAAACAAAAAAATGCAAATGTATCAAAAATCAGATGTGCTCGGAAAAAACGTAAAGAATTTTTTAAAATCAATTTAAAAATACCTTTAGGGGCACAAAAAGCCAAGTGGATGTTGCTCAACTTCCAACATTTGATGTTATGGTGTTCTATTTTAAGAAACTAGTTAAGAATGCATCAACAGCGTCTCTGCTGGTTGCATCCAAAAATGTACTTGGTGTGAACTCAAGTGCCTCAAACGACTATCCATTTAAATTATACACAACCCACTCAGTTCAATGTGACCGTTAGTATGATTCAAAGTTTGAATTTCAAACTTTGTTTTTCAGAAATTAAAGCCTTGCCACAGGCACAATAAATGTACACAACAGTATTGCTGTAGTTTCTGAATTTGACAAATGCTCTGCTCGAAATGGCCTTTAAAACGTCCTAGAACATGTTGAATTCGACTTTTTTAAGCCTGGAGATTTTTGGGGGGTGTTTATCTTAAATTTCATAGTAGGTGTGTTCAAAAACATTGTCAATAGAGACTTATCTTTTCTCGTCGCTCGACTTTTGCATGTCCAGCAAGCATTATGTCAGGATATGAACACAACATGCTTGTGTTTTTGCTTAAACCTACGGGACATGTTTCAAGTTACACTTGTGGGCAGTAAATTGTTGTGAATGAAACCTATTTGCCAATTTACATGAAGTGACATTCATTTGATCCCATTCACATTCCAGGAGCTCGAGAAAATCCTCTCAGATACTCCCCCGGTATGGAGAGGATCATCCAAGCTATTCCGTAACCTGAGAGAACGAGGTACAGTATGCACTCATAGATAGATGCACATCCATGTACAGCAATAGTGCAGAAAAGGTACTTTGCGCAACTAAAATATTGACTGTAACTGTATCGTAAGTGAAATGGTTTAAATTGTCTTAATACTCACTACAGACAATGAATTGCTGTATTGGTTTGAGCGTTTTAACAAAGTATTGGCCATATGATTTACTTCTCTTCGTAAAGATTATATTGATGAATCTTTATGGCTCACATCCCAAATACCATATTTTTACTCAATTTTACTCAGGACTTACCTGCCAATGTGTGTGTTTGCGTGAGTCACGGTAGGTGTCTCTAATCCGAGGTTGGAGGCATGCTGTCTCTCCTGACTGCCAACCAACCTGCTGACCAAACTAAAAATAAACCACATCTCCTCTCCTCTCTTCCCGCTTCTCTTGTCCTCATATAAGTATGCAGCAGCAATGAGATTATTATAGCACCTCCCCCTCCTCCCCACTCCGTGGAAAAAGGAGTTGTATACCTCTGGGCATTTCCCTGTTTAATTTTGCAATATGTCAGTTAAAGCCCTGATATGTATGTAATACAATCTGTGTTTGTCAGGACACGTATTCTCGTGCTGAGCAGGAACAGTTAAATTCCTTGGAATGGCGACAGCTTTCGCAGAGTGACAAAATTAAATGGAATGCTGTGTGTGGGTTTCATGTTTTCTCTGTTGAGATTAACATTCCTTTGTACCTTATATGATAAAACTGGGGTTTGCTGTTTTTTGGGAAGACGGACTAGGCATAGGAACAGATTTTTATAATAAAGGTATTGCAGAAAGGCACAAAATGTTAAGCATTACAAGCAGCACTATTTTATAGCCAAGATTTGCATTTGATGAAACAGAATGTGTGAAAACCTATGGAACTCATAATAGAACAATTCAAACAGCTATAATGTGTGAAAACCTACAGAACTTATAATAAAACAACAATTCCAATTAAATCCAAAGTATACAGAGTTTTTTTTTCTATCTGTCTCCGAGAGGACCCTCCATCGTTTGAGTGCATGACGTGATCGTGTTGGTCAAGCTACATGGGAAGGGGTAAGGGTGGGAGTTTGGTTCCAAATCAGCTCCGTTACACAAAGTAGGTAGTTGCGCAGTAGGAAACACAAGCCTGTCACTGGTTCTACCTGGTGTCATGTTCAGCAACACACAAACACACGTCCACGAGAAAGCAGTGTCCCATAACAGTCAAGCGAGTCACCCTGAACTATCTGGACAATCAGACAGAAAGCGAGAAAGAGTGTTAATGGGCATGAAGTAAGAAAGGATCACATCCTGAAACATTTTCACCTGCATATACAAATACACACACACACACACACACACACACACACACACACACACACGACTTATTTACAAAGCATTGGAGCGAAACACAGAATCTCTGCGGGGAGAAACTTTCAATCCCAACCGTCACCGGATGAAATTGCATTGGTGACAAGTGGCAAAATATCAATCAGAAGTAATTTCTTCCCACCGCCTCGGAATGTCGGCGCTGCAGCAGAAAGTTGACCCTCTGTCGTTCCACATTTGTTTAGCCTCTGCGTCATCCACTACGCTGACTACAAAACACTCCAAGATGTTGCTGTGGCGCCAGCAACGTGAGAATATCAAGCAGCGAGGTCATTTGTGTGTCATGTCCTGCTCGGTGTTGCTCAAAAAGGACTTGAGTAAAAGCCGCAGACGGGTAGAAAAGTGAAGGCGATATTGATTGCTTCTTATATTAATCATATCATAGCAATAGCCAAGTCAACACCCCTAATGGCAATGTTGTGTGAGCGGCAGACAGCTATGGCCAATAATAGTGCTTCTATCAGCAGGTTGGGGCCCAGACAGCCTTGGGAGTGACTGTTAAGGATTTAACTGATTGGTATTACTGG
>CAAKHF010024263.1:2424-12662 GCA_901007745.1 Hippocampus kuda | reverse complement strand
AGATCCGTAGCATCCGATTAGCTGCTCAGAGTAAATTGCTTATGTCTCGACGGACATTCAAATAAACGAACGTTTCCTCGAATGCTTTACTTGTTATCATGCTAAAAACAGCCGCGGGACGCTTCATAGTCATCGATGGTCATAGTTAGCTCTCGAAGGCTAAAAACCTTACGCTAACTGGAGCGCTTCTCTCTCATTAGCGCTCCAGTTAGCATAATGTTTTTAGCCTTCGAGAGCTAACTAGGCCGTTTAGGACTATGAAGCGTCCCGTCCCGCGGCTCGACGGACATTCAAATAAACAATCGTTTCCTCGAATGCTTTACTTGTTATCATGCTAAAAACAGCCACGGGACGCTTCGTAGTCTTCGACGGCCTAGTTAGCTCTCGAAGGCTAAAAACATTACGCTAATTAGCGCTTCAGTTAGCGTAACGTTTTTAGCCTTCGAGAGCTAAACGTGGGCATCGAGCACTACGAGGTGTGGCTGGTTTAAAAGTTCATTGCATGAACATCAGCTGAGCAATGCTGTCTTGGGTTAGGGTTAGGTAGAGACAGTGAGATGGTGGAAAGAAAAGCCACCGGGTCCAGAAGTATTTGTTATTGTTAGATTCAGACGAGCGTGGACGTTATAATGCTAAAATGGCTACAAAAGGACCTTTGGGTGTCAAGCAGCTAAGACAAGAAGAGCTCTGATGCTGGAAGAGAGGTTAAAAGTGATCAAAATGAAAGACGGAGCAAGCAAAATAAATGACATGATCCACAATGTTTGTGTGTGTGGGTGTGTGTGTGCTTAACATCTGAGACCAAATTTGCTACAGTGAAAAACCCCCTGTTGTGAAAAATTTCTTGCCGCAAACACGATTTCGTTGTAGAGGAGTTTCACTGTATCAATTTATTGCGCAGGTGGTTGGTTATAATGTTCTGGTTGCTCAGTGTATATTCAATGGTATTTTGAGCCAAATAGTCACCATTGTAACTAACAGACAATTGTCACAAAACAAACCTGAGTCTGCAGAGAATCAAAATAGTTATGAAACTGCTTATCCATCACAAACGCCAATTGCCTTGAAGCCATTGAAAAATAAAAAGGTATGTTATGATGAAAACTAAACTTAAGTGCATTCTAAATGAGTGATACAGAAACACATGGTAAACAAGGGTAAAGCATTTCATGGCGGTTATGTCACTATGCTGTTGGGTCCTCTTTGAACGCAGTGCTTCAAGGTGGCTATACACGTGTGACATGTGTAAGTGTGTGTTACATGTTTCGTGACGTTAAACCAGGTTGTCACCACATTGGTGTGAGAGCGGAATCAAGTGCATTAACTGTTGTTCGGAGATTTGAAAGAATTACTCTTGTTGGTTGTAGGGAGATAGACAACATTTGTGCATTCAAGTGTTTTTTTTTTAAATAACGAGGTACAGTAATACTGATGAGGTGATTTGTTGTGTTCAAGAATAATCTATCGCAGTAACAAAAGTCAGGACACATACACGTATGGATAAAGATGCCATTTGACCCTTGACAGGAAAAACACACACATTTGTGAAGACGAGTTTGAGAACACACAACTGCTTATTGCTGAAAGGCTTGGTAGTAATGAGGTAAGGAGCTAGAAGTGCTGACAGCAGAAGTGCTGTATGCCTGAGGTAGTTGGCTATGGTTGTGGGCTACAGCGCCCTGGGGCACATGAGCCTGAGGAGGCTGGAAGAAGGTGAAAGGCCCGGATGACTGGGAGGATAACCCAGTAGAAGAGGTTGGCGAGGTGGTGGCGGTGGTGGAAGGAGGGTAACCCATCATCAACCCGCCCATTCCTACATGAGAGCTGTACGGCGGCAGGCTGAAAGGCAAGAAGCCCAACAGTGGCCCAAGTTCCATGTTAGTAGTGCAGGAAAGCTCAGCATTCCTGGGCACTAGGTGGGGATCGCTGCCGACAGCAATCCCTTCAGCAAGCATCTCCCTTTGAGGAGAGGTGGACGTAGAGGTAGAAGAGTTGACTGAGCTGAGGTGGGGAGGAGGGGCACCCTGCAGATCCAGCAGGAAACTGTCCATGTCAGTGCGAGGATATGAGGTAGATCCTTGTTGGTACCTGGGCACGTTGCTGTACGACTGCTGCTGAGGTGCCGACAGAGGCTGCAAGTGATGATGGTGGTGGTTGTGAGGAGACGGCGGGGGCATGTGCCGACTGACTCCCATGCTTGGGGACAGAGAGACCTGCATGAGGCCATGTGGGTGACTCATCCCGGGGACTGGACTGGTAATGGGGTAGGAGTTGAACATGTCCCTGGTGAAAGTCTCCACAGGTTCCTTGGAGGTGGAGGAGCTTCTGTCCGAGGCTAAAGGGCTGGATTCCTTGACGGGACACTGGGTGGTTGTCGTGGATGTCGCCACAGGAGTGCTGGCTGTCACCAGTGGTATCAACCCTGCATCGTGCGCATGGCTCTTCTTCAAGTGTCGCGTCAAGTGGTCTCTGCGGCCAAAGCGCTGAGCACAGCGAGGACACAAGAAGTCACGGCGTCCAGTGTGCACCACAGCATGGCGACGTACATCCTTCCGGGTGTAAAAACGGCGGTCACATCGCTCGCAGGAATATTTCCTCTCTCTCACCGCCACAACAGCATTGTTGTTGCCCTCTGCAGATGGAGGCCTGTCAATATGGCCACCACCCAGGTGCTCCAACAGCGACGGTGCCCCTTCCGAGCAGGACAGGCCCGCGCCAGCACTGTGAGCTTCCACTAGGTGCCGCCTATAACCCAGCTGAGTGTTGTATTGCTTCCCACACTCCTGGCAGTGAAAACCCAGCTGCCTGTTGGCTATGTGGCTATCCTGCAGCTGCCCCTTCAGTTGTTCCTGCTGGTGGAACATGGTCCCACGGGGGAGGTTGCTGGTTGTGTCGCTGGATAAGAACTGAGTGAGTAGGAGCACATACAAACAACACTCATGAGGATTCTCCAGCTAGCTGGCCATCCACTCTTTGGTCCTAGTCTGTTGCGTTATCTCTGTGTGTTTGCATTAATACTAAGTGCAGTTTGTTGACTATTTAATGATCTCTTGTGGAAATGACGTGTGGTCTGTCCTGCCTTGGTGGGACAGGCCTGTGTCCAGCGCTTGGTTTCAGTGACAGCACCTGCCATAGCAACCCAAGAGGGCTGCAATTACTACAGTTTCTTTTGCTGACTCGGAGTCCGTTGGTGTTCAACAGAGGAAGCTCAACATCTCAAAAGACCTGAAAGATAAACAAGGGATTGCCATATTGACCAAATTACATTACCTGAATTCGAGTGAGATGACTGAGTAAAAAGCATGCATAATAACAAACAACAGACAGTAATCGCTAGAGTCCCATCTCTCATCTCTTGTAATATTGCAAAAGATATGAGCACACTATGGACAGCAGACTGTCATAAATCAAATTAAACCAGAAATATACAGTCTAGATGGCCATGTCAAATCCCATTCAATTTCTAGATTTCCTCCTGCATTCCAATACATAAATAGCAGATTAAAATAAAAGAACATGTCATGAAAACATTATGTAAACATTTCCCAAATAAAACTCAAATACAGACCCACACTGCATACACAAATGCTAGCAATTGGAAGACAAAGGAGTACAAATCCAGGGAATTAAACAGTGGAGGGTCAACCCTGAATGTTGCACGTAAACAAGAAAGGAAAGAATACTTCAACCAGAGTTTGTCTCGACTCATTCCTGCAGTAGAGGGAAAACTAACAATTAGCCCAAAGGTCTGAGTACCATTTCAACCATTGAGTAGTGAACTTCTATGCAGCATGGAGCCTCAAGCAATAACGACTAACCCTGGATAAGGTGCTTGAGTTGACAAAAAGTCCTAAAAAAGTTTGACTACAGCTAGTTAGGCCTTGTAAATGTCAGCTCAAAATACAACTTGAGCTCATTTTCCTGTAATGGTACTTAAAAACCGCATAAGAATCTAATATGGGTAGCTAGCAGTAAATATTTTTGATTTAACAACACGTGTATGTCAGGACAGAAAATAAACCAGTTGCTTAAATAGATTGGTCCATATGCCGTCTGTAAATGTTTGGACAAACGCTGCTCGCAACCTAGGCTTAGTCACGCCAGTTCATGCTCTACCTTTGCCCTAAATGTACTGTCAAGCAAACATTGTATTTGGTCTTTAAATTCCACAAAACTTGGTGCATTGTATTCCATAACTCTCAACCCACAGGTTAACAATGTTTACTTGAGAGTTTATCTCTTGGACCGTTCTCTTACTCGACTTCTCAAATGCAACAAGTATATTTTTTGCGGGAGTTGCCGGGTGGCAGCATTTGTTTGATTTTTTTCGAGATTTAGGAGAAGTGGCGCTTGTGAACGATCACTACGAGGACGTAATCAACCAACAGCGCCATCCTGTGGAGCTACATAAAACGACGTTCGTGTTCACTTTGCTTCCTCCGTCAAGAGTCCGCAACAGTGTTTAAAACGATCGACAAATATTTAGAAGGATACAGGATTTAATTTATTTAATAAACATATGCGTCATTATAGATGTTTGGTGCTGGTCTGAAGCTATGAGGTCCAAAGCTGGAGCGAGTGTGTGACCACAACTTGCCTGACCGGGGCTAAAGTTGTCTGCTAGCCCAACTTGCCTTCGTGAATTTCGGTGGCGGATGTCGAGTTAAGTTCACACTTGTGGATTACTCGATAAGCACCACATCGGTATGCATACTTGTTCCCACGGCTGCGGGTAAATGTCCGAAGTTTAACCGAGCAAGAATGACCAATTAATAACAATAGACGTCCGCTTCACTAAGTTGTGTCGGAGTTTGTCTTGCGGGAGCTAACTCTCTGTATCACTTTAGCAAATTGGCTAAAAAGTCCTACTCGAGTCAACATTTACACAGCAGACGTTTCTTACCGCCTGGCGCACCACCCCCGACCTTCCACCGCGCTCCAATTGGCCTCGACGTGGGCATTTTGGACAGATGAAGGCTTTAGAAGATGTTTATTCGAGCGAGTCTGGGCCTGATCTGCTGGCGCCGCGCTGCAAGCCGTGCATTCTGGGAGCGTGACGTCACACCTCGGGTTCACTGCAACAACAGCGGGAAGCCCCACCACAAACTTTTTCATACTTACGCCAATGCTGACAGGTCAATAACAGTAATTTCCCGTTCGTTTGGTTGGTTTAAAGAATACCTTATTTATTAATGTGTATTTGAAGTTGTGTAGGAAGAGCCGCTCTACCAGGGGTCACAACGTGGTGCCTACTGGCACCAGGTAGTCCCTAACGGGCCAAATGAGTTTAGAAAACTTCTGATGATTAGTTTACAGCTAGTTTCAGCTACTGAACAGTGTCCCCTATTTCTCACATGGCAGTTGAGTTATTCCCGGCTGGTTTTGTGATTTGTGCTATTTGATGTGATGGTTTGTACTTTTTCACTAAACTCAACTAAACTTAACTGTATTTATAGAGCACTTTCAAACAGCCATTTACATGGAGCAATTTAACATATACAATTAAACAGTAAAACAAATCGGTAATAAAGACGGTAGAAAGCACCGAACAGTAAACACAAGAACAAATCTAAGTCATGTTGAGTCGAATGCCAAAGAATACAAGTGAGTTTTGAGGAGGGTTTTGAAGATGGGCAGCGAGGAGGCTTGCCAAATGTTCACTGGGCGGTCATTCCAGAGAGAGGGACCAGCAACAGAAAAGGCTCGATCCCCTCTGAGTCTCAGTTTAGTTCTTGGTACTTCTAATAATGTCTGGTCCGCAGACCTGAGGCGCCGGGCAGGTGTGTAGGGGCGGATGAGCTCAGAGAGGTAAGGTGGCGCGAGGTCATTTAGAGATTTGAAAACAAATAAGAGGATCTTGAAAATAACTCTAAAATGTATGGGGAGCCAGTGAAGGGATGCCAGAGTAGGAGTTATGTGCTCCCTCTTACGAGTACCAGTCAATGTTGAGAGGAGCTCAAGCACGATTTGATTAAGAGATTAGTGAGTTTATTAACCACAGCAAACAGAATGCTTGTATTGTTGAGGTTTTCTTACTCATGATTTCAGAAAAGTTGTTATCTAGCCCTTACAAACGCTTTGTTCAAATTACAATGATAATGTCGATACAAGTGCAAAGGAATTTGGAATGTTAGTTCTTTTCCACTTACTCTGTCCTTCCCTGCATTTTGATTTCAAGCACATTATCATAGTGCACTGGTGTTTTAGGTCGTCTTAAGGTGGTATCTCACTGAGCAGCTAATGCTTGTGAAGGTAGCAAATGTTGGATTCAGCAAGTTTTTGAATATTGATGGGAATCAGCCTCTGTCATTAGTGACATTTTTGAGGTAAGCCAAGGAGTTAAAGCCACTATATAAAATGTTTTCACACTGACATAATTACTGTATTGAAAAGTGGCAGCATCTCCCCTGCCTTTCTTTCTGGTGCGACATTGCTCATGAAAGTAAAATGTGTTCAAGCAGCATGCCTGCCTTTACATGACGCATGTGCAATCCCCAGAGTCAGTACTAACGTCACACATACTGAGTTTCCATTCAGTCTGTGTGACAACGTGACAACATTAAAGCATTTGCTCAGATTCAAATCCAAAAATTCTCATTTAGCGTCCGTTTACAATGACGAATTCACATCTCATTTCGAGTCACGACTGATTTATGCATAAACCTTTAATGTTACCTCTCCTTTATTTACACATCCCTTTATTCTTTTTTCCATCATGTTATATCATCTGTATTAATTGAGATACACTTTCTGTTGATTTGAAGCAGATGTCATTTGTCTACAATGCTAAAACTTGAAGGAGCTTCCTTCCTTTAACAAGAAATGCATCCCAGAGATTTGGAGCAGTACGAGAGTTGGTGATAAAGTAAAGTGAAGCAACAGAAAGGACAAAATGGGACAGGCAATTTGAAGTGTTCCTTCTGTATCAGTGTTACTCACAATGAACAAACGGCTGCCAGAAAATTGCACTTGTTTGTTTACATGCATGCTGTGATAGCGAGATTACAAATTCAGCATCCCGGTGAGTCGAATGTGCAGTGAAGAGGGTGAAAAAATCTGGACTTCCTGTATGCCAAATTCCAATGTAAAAGGACCTCTTTGTATTCATTTTAAGTAGAAAAGAATATTTATTTATCAATTAATTTAGTTATTATTTGACTTTTTTGACACTGCTGTATTTCAATTCCACAAAGTCATCAATCCATTACATTTCTTTGATGGAAAACACCATTTATCTCTTTCAGCATTGGGGGTCAAAGTTTTTAATAAACAACAATAGCACTGTATTATATAAAAACATAAAAGCTATATATATTTTTTAAAATAAACTAGTTTTATGAAGTTTCATTACTGTTTATATTGTAGTATCTGTGTTGTTTGTGTGATTTTTTTTTCCAACAGAGTGATGTCAGGCGTTGGACTATTGTTGTCTGAGTTGTTCAATATGAGCGTCTGGAGATGGGTTGTGACATACAGCAGCTCCTCAAGAGTGTTGTCATTTTAGATTTGTGCGTTTGAGTGTTTGTCCTCTTACGTAAAAGTACAATTGTGGCTCTCCTTGCCCATATCCGAGAGCATTAAAGTACCTTAATTGCTGTTTTTCGCCCTACTTCACGAGTGGTTGAGAAAGCTGTACTTAAAAAAATGCGACCAATTGATCCAAGAAATGCAACAAAAACAGACACAGAGAAGAATATATTGAAAACTGTCCGGCCTTTAAAAAAAAAAAATATACAGGTCCTCCATTCTGCACGACTAACAAATCGAACAGGACAGGTTAAAAAAAAAAACACGATCAAATTTCCATAATACAGTATGTCATAATCCTTATTGCTTTTATAAGACTATATATAGTATTGCATGCAATAAATCTTGCGTTGGCTGTGGTGGCCAGGCTACATGAAGAGACTTGTAAAAATAAAATATCGTATTTGAACGAGTGGTTATTTGCAGGCCTTGCGCTGCTGACCTTTGACCTGGTAGTAGCGTTCCTGCAAGGCTTGTTGCGCTGCAGCACTCCACAGGCACAGACTGCTTTCCTTGGCTACAATCGCGCTGCCTTTCTGGTGCATCGCCACTATGTGTGTTGCGCTTATTTAGTAACAGCCACTGACGTATTTTACACACTAGCGACATACACTCGGACGTGGTTAGGCGTTGTAAAGGGCCGACAGCACGAGAAGCACTCGTATTGTTTTTTAAGGCTCCACATAGCCAACCGAGAACATCGTAGCCGTGTTAGCATCTAGCTAAACCGCCACCGTCTTCTTCTTCAAGGCGCTTTGTAGTCACGGCAGGCCAGTGCGGAGGAAATGAAGGACAAACAAAAGAGAAAGAAGGAAAGGACCTGGGCTGAGGCAGCTCGCATGGTAAGCCGTCTAGTTTGAGCATTTTGTTGGCTATGGGGAAGTTGAGTAAGGATTGCTTTGAGGTGACTGCGTCGCGGTTGATTTTGGACATTCCGTGCTAGACAAGCTGGACATCCATCGAAGCTAGCCGCTGGTGTAGCATTGCTAACCCGTATAGCGAGCTGGCTGTGTTTTGGTTAAATGTCCTTCAGTGCACACTTATTTTCATTGATTGTATGGGTCAAAGGCTAGTAAAGCAGGATGGCATTTCGCCCAGCGTGCTAACGAACGGCAGCAGGCTAAATGTTGCCTGTAATATTGAGAGCTCTTTGTTTGCTAGGCTGCCAGCTAGCCACTTTAGCCACTTAAACATCTCGTTAACCCGAATTGTTATGAAGACACCATGGTGGTACGCCACACGAGAGCATTACAACCTGAGAAATTCAAGCTCGTTCTTCCTATTCTTAAAACAAAAACATGGCCAGTCGTGTTTAAAGATAACGGTTAACGGACATGGGTTTGTACATCCACACGTAAATGGTGCAAGCTTTAAAATGTACACTTCTGAACATTAAACGAGTAAAGTGTGTGAAAAGCTTTATTCCATTTCTCGGCGACCACGAGTATTTTTTTTTTCAGCATTGAAAAGCCTTTTTACCCGTGGGTGTGTTAATGTGAATTCCAGACGTTGCGCGTGTGTGTGAATCAATGACCCACATTTGTGGGAGTGTTTTGTAGTATGGGTGTAGTATGGGATGCCAGAGAATGACTGTCGGAGGTTTTGTAACAAATCCTTCGGGAGTGTACTTATTAATGTTGAACACCGGAAGAGATTTAAGTACAGTTTTACAGATTGGCTTCGCTAGTGTTAAAGCAACTAACTAAAATGATACTCAAATCAGTACCTTTTAACCAGAGAATTGGAGCCATTTGTGGCATTTTAAATGTGGTTATTATTTTGTTGAATAAATGTACTTTAGCAATAACGAGGCTTTTTGTTTTAAACAAAGATAGTTTATTTAATGGTGTACAGATTGATCGTCCAGGATCGTAATCAGGGCCTATCTACCTCCGCAGAGGTTAAAAAAATGTCAGCCACTGTTGGCATCTGCTGTATGATGACTAATTGTGTTTTCATTTTTATTTAGAGAAGAACTAGACAAGATACGATTAATGCACGAGGTTGATTTTATTTTAAAGGATCGGCCCATCCCAGATCCTCCAAAATTAAGAAACTTGGTGTTGAACCCGATCCCGGCGGATTGATCGTTGCAGCCCGAGTTAAAACAACCAGTTTGCATTGTTTCCCAAGTATTGTTCATTGTTTTACAATAAAACAAAATTGGACCATTGAAGGTTTATGCTCTTGGTTATGAAAAAAAAATTGGAATCAACAAAAATCATGATCGGCAGGTCAGGCTTTTTACAAATCGGGAATTGGTGATCGGCCAGAAAATTAGGATCCATGCAGCCTTAGTTTTATACACTCACATGTTGTATTAATGTCTGTTCCTAGTGCACGGTGGACTCTCACTATCGCGAGTGGATAGGGACCAATGATGCCCATTGAAATGCATTGAAGAAAAACAAAAGCACATTGAAATGCATTGAAGGGAAAAAAAGGATTTAACCCAGAAAATTCTGATCGACACTCAATATGGGTTTTCCATGACAAAACGAGGAGGAAATCCTGATGAAACAAAAAATAAAAGCAATTACAAAATAATAATAATAGTTGAAAATAATTTGCAAATTCGCAGGTGACGAACTTCGAGTATACGGGGGTCCGCTGTAATTGTATATTGTATTGTATCTTGCTTTTTATCACATTACATTGAACCCCTGTCTTGGCGCTGGTACCACCCCCCCCCCCCCCCAACCTATCCCCCC
>CAAKHF010024262.1:36274-61244 GCA_901007745.1 Hippocampus kuda | reverse complement strand
GAATTGATAAATCAGACAAGCTTGTCATTCGTCAAGTCATATTATGGGAAAGACTTACACACACACACGCACACACACACACACACACACACACACACACACACACACACACACACACACACACACACACACACACACACACACGCACAGGCTCCCATATGGCTACTATTATCTCAGAAGGAATAGACACATTTATGCAGTTTCACATTCTGTGTATTTGTGGTCACTTTTGAAAAAGTCATGAAATTATACAGTATAGGGAAATATTTTTTGTTGCCTTCAAAAGTCAACAATGGACCCAAAGAAGTTTGAAGTGATACCTTTGTGGTTGACTTCAATGTAACACTCATGCTCCCCTCCAGCACAGGCCTGGGCCCCCCGACGCCTCCGTGTCATCCCGAACACCGCAACGTTGTGCAACACACCGACGACCCCCACCGCCACTAGCAGCCAGGGCCGCTCCACAGGATGCATCTCCACAGACGAGCTGACCATTTCCAACAGGCAGGAGACACACAGAGAGGTGAGCAGCAGGGCTGAGATAAAGACCCCCACCGGCTGTCTCCTGCCGACAGGGTGGAACACGGCACACCCGAGAGGGCTGACGGGATCAGTCGTCTCTGAAGACGGCCGAGTGCTTGAACCAGAGGGACTTGCTGGCTTCTGAGGATGAGGTAGAGCCATATGACCGAGGACAAAGAGTGTGTGGAAGCCATCCATCAGCAAGATGAAGGACCTGCACAGCTGACCGGTGATCAGTTTCAGAACCAGCACAAGGATGGTGATGCCCACCTGGCACCACTGTGACACCTTCTTCATATCTGTATTGTAAAAAAAAAAAAAAAGACAAAAAAAGAACAAAACAAAAACAAAAAAACAGTCATAATGAATGTAGAATGTAAAGCATGAAACGGCTTGTGTATCATGATTTAATGCTACAATCCAATTCAAAGTGCTGCTCCTTCTGGTGCACCCGCCTTGGCCACATGGAGACAGTATAAAACAGTCTCATGCAGACACAAAGAAGAATCGTACTTCTACCACTACTTTAAGAGGCTCGGATGTCAAGTCAAGTCAAGTACAACTTTATTGTCAAATGTGGGGGGAAGGGAGGAAATTTCATCTCTGCTGAATGTATGCAACACAGATTAAATTTCCTCCCCCTTAAACAGACAACAGACAACAAGAGGAGCTGCTGCGGGTGCCCGCGCCACCATCATGTTTGATGATTGTAATATTAGTCATTATTCGTGGAAGATTCAGAATATGTGACTGTGACTACTGTTACTGTATTATATTATCCGACACAGGTGTTGCTCCAGTCACTGTTGTAAGTTGAGGGGTTCGTAGGTTTTGGATGGCTGGCTCTACATTGGGCAAAAAGGAGAGATGGACTTCGTTTGAACGCAGCTCTTTATTTTTTTTAACGTCTGCGCCGTAACTCTCGAACGAACACACCTCCTTCCGGTAACGAAAACACTTCCTGCTTTTCCAGCAATCAGATGCAAGCAACATAACAATATTTCAGCAATTATTAAACAGAATATAATTTCGGTAACTGTAACATAAAATAATATAATGCTCAAATATTAAATGATAATAATTAACAATTTAACAAAAGCTTACACTGTGTTCAAATACCTGTTGTTTCCAAAACTGCCACTATTGATGCTGAACGTTAGCATGTCATTGGCGTTTTGATTGTCCAAAGTAATTTTCAGATATTTAATATACCTACGTTTTGGAAGCAATTTATAACAATATTATTCTATTTATCAGTAGCACTTTAGTGTAGTTACAGATCTTCACTACTGCTAATGAGTAAAATTAGCCTGGTCATCACGTGACGCTGGCGTCTGCTGGCTACAAGCTTGAAGGAGCGACAAACAAAATGTATCAGAGATTAAGCACTTCATATGTATTTTATTAAGGAAACATCGCGGAGCAAAAGAGAATTTTTACAAAAATATAAATAACAAAGTAAAAAAAAAAGTTACGTAAGAATCACACTTGGGTACGGTAACAAAGTATTTGCACTCTGTTACATTACAAGACCGCCCTGAATGCAATTTGTATGTAATGCGTTCATGATTCTGCTCATTCTGGATGCAGTGTTAATGCTTGACCGTCCTCTCCGTTTGAAGTACTTTGCTACCATCTTGTGGCACTTCGAAGTTGAATGAAATTGAAACGTGCTAAGCAAATGCATTTTAATTGTTTTAAAAAAAAACATTCATTCAACATCATGCAGATTCAGTAATTCTTTGCGAATCACCAGTAGACATAGGTGCACGGTAAGGTCAGTAATATATTAGTGCTTGAGGATGCATGAGTTTGTACTTTGTACAAGTAGTACAAGTAGAACATTTGTACTACTTGTACAAAGTACAAATGCCACATTGATAAACAATTGACCTAGCGTTCGGAGACTCGCAGTGCTACCTTTAGAACATGGAAAAAGTCATCATTACCTGCGAGGAAGAGGACCTGTGAGAGATAGTGAGTGGACGCTCGTGTGTGCTCGAATCCAGAATCTTTCTTTCATTGTGTGCAACATTTCCACACTCCTCCTTCACACCGTTACTCCCTCCTCTTCCTCTTCCACTCTTCACTCTTCTAATCTCTGTCATGTGAGACAGGGGGAGACAGTCGCAATCGTCCTCACTCCTATCTATCTTTCTGTCTGTCTGTCTATCGCCTTACAACCAGTCTCAAATAGTGGGGCGCGCCCCCCTTGGGCCGTTGCGCAATGCCAACGGGGTGGCGTGTACTTTGGGGAACATGCTTTTTTTGGCCGGACGAGAATAAAGTGCAATTGCACAACCACTACAGCAGTTGGCAGTGGCGCTCTCATTGTCAGAGAATGCACAGGGAGTAAAGGTATTGAGATCTCTGGTGGAGTTTTTTTTTTTTTTTTTTTTGGGGGGGGGGGTGCACCAAACAGGTGATATGAAGTTCAGCACACAAACCCTCAAGAGACAACATGAAAAAAATGAACAGGGATGAAAAGCCTTGCATTATTTTTTATTTTTTTGCTTGGCTTCACTGTGACTGCAGTGGGAGACGAGGAAAGACCACCGGTGTGTATGCTGTGTCTAAAAATGATGGCAGCGGACAGCATGGAGCCAAATAAATCAAGGGGCCACTTAAAGACATGACACCCCAGTCACGCTGATAAGCCGCTGTAAAAGCTGTGCACTGCAAAAAACGTGGTGGTTGTAACTGTGAATCCTGACTCCATTTAGATTTTTAAAAAAAAATAAGGAAAAAAATCTGCACAAATTATTTTGTTCATTTTTGTTTTGCAGACTAATGTGTTTTATTGCCTTGGTGGAGCGATGCAAAAAAGTCCTGATAAAAACTCATTGTGTTGTATGATTACATAATCACATCATCAGGTGCAGGGAACTGCTTTCTTAGTGGGAGGCGGGGGGAAGGGGGTCAGTGAGTATTAAAAAGCTTGTGCCGGGGTCCGGGGCCAGGGAGTTTTATCAGAACACGACATGGTTAAACTAATAGCGTCACGTTTCTGTTTCCCTGCCCATGCATACAAAAGTACATGTCCAAGTAGAGTATTCCTCCGCTGTTCCCAGGAATGAAGCGAAAGCTTTCCTTTCCGTCTAGTGGACTGCGAGTCAACAGGTCAGATGGGGTCTGACACCGTGGATAAATCCCCACTGTTCTCCAGTCTGCCGTCACATTCCTGAAGTACAACTAAGCCCACCCGGAGACCCAGCAAGGACACTTTTGATCGCTCCCCACGTTGCTCACCCCCCCAGGACGGTGCACGGGACGAGAAGCATGGATGGCCCATTTGTACCCTTTTTTCCCCTTCATACACAACAGGAAAAAACACCAATTGCATTGTGTTGGGGTAGTATTTAGGTGTTGCACAGTAACTCTCAATAATTACCAGTTTTAAAAGTATAAGTCAGTTGATTTGTACAAATGAATTTCCACAGCATTAAATACACCATTGACCACTTTGAGGACAGTAATTATAAAGTGGAGAATACCCACTACAGTACTAAGAAGTGGACTTCCCTCCAAAATTCATGGCACGTAAAGAGGCCAACAGCAACAATGAAGGAGCTCCAGGAATTTCTGGCAAGTGTACTAAAGTGTACATGTACTAAACGGTCAATCGTTTAGTACACGTGACTACAATCTCCGAATGTCTGGGCTATGGGGTAGGTTGGCAAGGCCAGGTTCCATTTTGCAAAAACATTAAAAAAAAAATCTCCAAAGGGCAGATGGGAAAACGTGAAATAGCGCAAGAAAACCCGGATTAAAATTTTTTGGGTTGTAATCCCCAACACTATTCATAACCTAAAATGTCATACCTATTGTGAAGGATGATGATGGTGGCAGCATCATTATTTAGGGTTGTTGTTCCTCAGCTAGAACTGTGGTTGGTGGAAGAAATGATGAACATTTCTAAATACCAGTCAGGCTTCCCGAAGAAGGAAAAAGAGAAAGGTTCAGGAGAAGCCTACTAGAACATCTGAACCTCATTTGGGGTTAATCAGCAGCACTTTAAATGGCAGATGTGTGCCGACTCTCACTTAACGTGAGTTTAAATCTGATTGATTACTTCTGAACACGACCACATCCATAGTTTCAAAATGGTTCACACACTTGTGCAACATTCTCAATGCATTTGAAATGGTATATTTTGATTCCAAGAACATTTCAACAGGACATTGTTATTAAATAACATTGAAAGCATGCATCCATTATTGTTGGATTAATGTGGTCATTTTGACCGCCCCCCCAATTGTTTAATTATAATGCATGTATTAATTTCTTATTGATGTATTGTAGTTAAACATTACACACAAAAGAACCGTAGGAAATTAAACAATGATAATCATACGGCACATATGTTAGCTTATTTCTTAAATCATAGGTTAACAGCCCAATATTCCTAACTTGATGCTAATCACGGAAAAATAAATCAATTAAAAGTCAATGGTAGAGTCATTACATGCATTTATTTGAGTGGAACAAATTTCGCCATACATATCTTTGTGATTACCAGCACAGTTCTGAATTAAGTTAACAATTTATTAAAAAGGTCTAAAAATTAAAGCATTTACAAACAGTGGGGATGCAAAACGAGAAGCGTCTTGCTTGGTGGAGTCATGTGACTTGGCGAGCAGCAGCGTGTTGCAGCGGTGCCCTCTGGCGGCCAACTGGCGTCAACGGCACCACGGAACATGTTGCTTCCGGGTTACTTGATTTGCTTTGTCAGGAATGCACCCCGACTGCTACTGAACAAGTCAAGCACTCCAAACTTGCCCCCCCTCCCCCCACCCACCAATGCCCCTCGCCCCGCCAAAAAAGTATTTCCTCTAATTGAAATATATAAATCTAATATAGGGTGGGGTTTTAAAACAAATCAAGGAGTGGAGGCTGGATAATTCCCAAAACTCATCAAATAAATACAAATGATTTGTCAAAGGTGCACCCCCCCCCCAAAAAAAAGAAAATGGGTGAAGAAAAGGAGGAAGAGGAGATGATTTATTGATTTGAGCAACCTGAAAAGCAAGCACTGGGGGTTGTGGCTTCAGGTTTGGTTTGTGTTGATTCCTGAGGGGCCAAAGTGACAACCAGACAAGACGAAAACCGGAAGGCGGGATCACTTTGGCGCAGGTCCCTTGAAACTCGGAACAAGGATGAGAAGGACAAAAAATAAGACCCCTTGATGGTCACTGAATGCAGTGCTGTGACATTAAAGCCGGGAGTTGCGCTCAGCAGGGTCCACAATTGTTATTATTTGTGTGTTGCCCAAGCTAGCGCTGAAAGCTTTCCTGATGGCACCCGCACACGCGCGCACACATGCACACCCGATTGGTCTTTGGTTAGTGTTTTTCTTCTTGCTCCCGTCCGTCCTTGTTGCCATGGAAAGAATTGCAAAAAAGAATGTGATGACAGCATGGTTACTTGGTCTTTGTTCCCCTTGCACACACGCTTCAGTGGTTGTAGTGACGTCACGTTTATTTATTTATTCATTTATTATTTGTGTGTGTGTGTGTGTGTGTGTGTGTGTGTGTGTGTGTGTGTGTGTGTTCGTGTCCTTCGATAATTAGCAGAACTCGTTGCGAACACTTGAGCGTTTTTGACTCTTGCGTCCTTTGGAAGAGATGCCTGGATTTGCTAATGTCAGAGAACTAGTTCTGGATTCTCTCCTGTCCTCACAGGACCTGTGGAAGACAGGAAGTTAGCTGAGAACAATTTGTGGAATGGAAGCTGTGGTGAAAAGTAGTGTTAGAACCTGAAATGTTGACATATTGGTAGGACTGCAACGCTTGGGCATTTTTATCCCATTTGGATTGAGCGTCAAAACCTGAGACGGCATCACAGTTCCATAGCAGCGTGTCCGGAAATGTTTGGTGTGCAGCAAAGCAAAATGGATTTTTTGAAGCCCCTGCCAATTTCAATATTTGGCAGGATAATATTTGGATAACCGGTAACTTTGACGATTAATTTAAAAAAGTATAACATGAATAGAATAACTTTTTGATCAATTTGAGCTCACAACAATAAAGATATCCATTACAGGCAGAACAGTGCATTGTTTTACAAAATTTTGTCCTGCAGTATGTTCAGCTTTAGAACAGAGAAAAACCGGCAATAATTATCCGAATTTTAGGGGTGGGACTAGGGCGAATGTTTGAATATCATTATCTTTGTATTATGTTATAATTTGCTCATGAGTGAAAAAAAAAAATTTAATTGAATAAAAAAAAACCCAGCAAAAATAGTCCAATATTTGCTGATTTTAAAACGAGCTAATGTCATCCAGGCCCTTCTAATTACTATACAACCGCAGTACTGGTGTGCCTTTATGGGGTGTTGCCTGGTGAATGAGGTCTGACGTTGGAGTCAGTCAGAATGGCCAGTTACCATGCAATTAACTCATTCAGTACCAGCCAATTCTAGACCAAGTCTGAAAAGACGTTTAAAAACGTCTTTGGGAGTGAATGAGTTAATTCTGTGTGATGATCTGCTCCATGCTCCTTAGCAGTGTTTTCATTTGTGATTTTTTTTTGGGGGGGAGGGATAATGAATGTTTGAATGTCAATATTATTGTTGTATTACGTTATTGTGCCAAAAAAAAAAACAGCCTATTTTTGCCAAGTTTAAAACGGCTAAATATCAGCCAATTAAATCAGCCATCCGGTAAATCTAATTTTTTTCCAATACGGTCAAGTTCAGTCGTGTTTGGCGGACCCTAGAAACCACTGTGTGTGCATCGAGCTTTGTATGCTGAGTTTCACCTGTCAAACCTTTTTCATGGTGCATCTCTGCCGGTGTCCAAACTGGCTTCCAGAAGGAGCTCCTCCAGGTCTTGCGTGCAGCTCACACTCACTATGGAGCCAACAACAAAACACGCACATTAAATATTCATTCATGCATTCGAGTATCAAGTGTCATGGCTCATACACGCACACACCGTGTTCCATGACACAGCTGCCAGGTTTGGGGCTGTCGGTGTCGAGGAGGTGGAGAGAGAATTCGGGCTTCACGCCGTTGGGCAAAAGTGAACTGGCGACCTCCGGCTCGCCCTCGTCGGCGGAGCTCTCATCAGCGGAGTCCTCCGTTTCAGGTTGGACGGCAGTGACGGATGTCGGTTGGTCGGAGGGGACGGACTGTGCTACTTCCTGTTCATCTAGCTCAGTTTGATGATGTTCCCCATCCAGTTTTAGACTGTGGCTGTCGTTTGTAGTCACAGTCAAGGAGCTGGCGTTCACGTCTTTTGTGTCGTCATGACGTTCGGAGCTTTGCGTTAGTTGGTCCTGCGTGGATGCTGAGGCCTGGATTTCCTCTTCGGAGTCGCCACTTGTGGCTTCCGGCGGCGTCGCTCTACTCTCCTCCACTAGAAGAGCGTCTTTAAGTTCCTCATCGGGGCTCTCTGGTTTGAGGGCTGCAGGCTGAGCAGACGAAGGGCTTAAATTCGAGGCTGGTGATTGTTGACTTGTCGGTGGCGGCTCTAAAGCGCTGCCAATGACATCGTGGTCGCGGCTGGGCTCTCGCGTGCTCTTCGGTGTGGTGCCGTGTAAGTTTTCGTGCGTCGGCTGCATTTGCTTGGCAGAGGCTGCGCTGGTCTCTGAAGTCTCCTTCAATGGCTCCTGGGTGTGGCCTGCGCACATCTGAGCCTCTGGTGGACTCTCCACCCGAGTCACCATGAAGATCTTGTGACCCCGCCCAGGACTGGAGACGGATATGCAGCGGCCCGGAGAGGGAGGCGTGCCCGGAGAAACCGGGCTGTCGGTAACGGTGATTCCTGAAATGATGTTCGTTGAGTGCGGCGGGGATGCTTGTGAGGGACTCAACGTGGGCGCAACCACTTCAATTTGAGGGGGAGTCGGACTTTGAAGCGTGTTTGACTTAGACGAGGCCTTTGTGATGACTTCCTCCTCATCTTCAGTGTCAGAGTCAGAGTCCAGGTTCAGCGGAGAAACACTCACCTCGGTGCTTGCCTTCACCTCGCTGCTCGGCTGTCCTTCGCTTCCTGTTTGATCCCCTCGTTTCCGGTCATTGCTTTCCTCCCCTTCTTCTTCTCTTGTTCCGTCTTCGGTGGCAATTTCAGCCATGGATGCAGACTGCCTCATCATTTGCTCCGTTTCCTCCCTCTCCTTGGCCAGGATGAAGTTCCTCTTGCAGCCGTTCTGGATTTCGGCCAGCAAGGCACGCTGGGTCTCAATGAAACTCTTCACCTGTAGGACACAAATACATCTTCAAAATGCAACAGAACCATGCAAAGATTCATTCTCTAAGTCACAATTTCACGATTTTGCACCTGTTTAGCACTGCGGTGAATGAAGTAATGTAGCCCCACTTATTGCGGGTTCCTTGTTTGCGGTCACGCTACATTGCAGACTTTTTTCTGTACGGTACCTCTACTTGTTCTGCATCCCATTTATTTTTGGCGTAATTCCACTTTGGGCCACCAGGTGGCGCGACACAATTATATGCCAGCACACAATTGATTTGAATGCGGCAATTATTGCCATGAATGCAATTGTACCATATAAAGATGCTAAATATTAAATAATCAAGCCAGCTTAGCGTATCATATTATCAATATAACAGGGCCAGTACCGGTTCAGACACGGCAACCCCAACTCGACTTGATGGGCCACCACTCAAAAAGGCTTCATGTCTGACCTTGGTTATTCAATTCAAACCCTGGATCACAACTATTCAAATTCAAACAAAGCATGAAGTCCACAGTTGAGGCTTTTTTTGTGCGTGTAGATTTCTAGTTTTATATTGAAAAACAATCAGCGTTTTTTTACGGCTGAATTTACACAGCATGATTGAAGTGATTATGAAAAAGTGGCTTAATTGTGACATGCGCCTAGCAGCATAAATAACCTGCATGGAACCGGATATCTTCAGACTGGAATCAGACCTCTTTCTAATGCCTATAAAAGTCCAATAGGAATTGGAGCCTCAAAAAGGAAAAATGGGATATACGCTGTCAGTACGAGCTTGACTTGCTCAGGCGTACATTTCTGGGGGGAAAATGAATTCAACTCGTAAAACTCCAAAGTATTACAACAATATAGAAGCAATGTGAATCACATTTTTTGGGTCCCCACAGTGTAGTAGCCTTCTTTTGAATACACAATATCTAATCTTTCCACAAACTGTTAATTATTGACTAGCATATGCTCACAGTTTCTTTCTTGGGCTCCCGGTCTAGGTCGAGGCGCAGCAGAGAGGTGTTGACTTTCAGGGCGAGTGACAGCGCCATCAGTCCACCTGTCTTGATCTCATTTTCTCGCAGATCCAGACGCAGCAGCCTCGGGCTCTCGGCGATAAATTCGGCCACCGCTACCGCCCCTACCGCGGACAAGGCCGGGGAAGAAAAGCGTTGGGGTGAAAAATGCACAAGTAGCTTAAATTGTGAAACTCGAAACGTGCTTTATTTGTCACCTTCACAGGACAGTTTAGTGGAGGCAAGGCCCAGTCTGAGCACAGAGCGATTGGCGATCATTCCATCTTTCAGCTTGTGGATGCCTTCATTGCCCACTGAGTTATGACCCAGGTTTAGTGTCTCCAGACTTTGGGTGCAAGGCTGAGAGAATGTAAAACAAGCAAGCACTTAACAAGTCATCAGACATTTGAGAGATACTATAGGTTAGTGTTGAACATTTTTGAGAAATAATCTAAATGTGATTACATGAAACAATAAGTCAACATGAAGATTGGATTTGCTCTTCCCGATACCATATAAATTAATAAATAAAATATAAATATTAAAAAATGAAGCGCGCCAAGGGACAGAAATCAGTGACTTATAAGACTAGGAAATATAGTTTTTAGGAATAAAACCTCTGGCTTGTTTTTGTGTTGAAGAACATTGAGGCCAATGTAGGGTCCGCGACAGCGGAATACTAATTTAAGACAGTACTTGCAAAAAGTGAGACAACAACTGCACCGGAACAGGGAGCGTTAGGTGCGGCCAACCGTGAAAATGATAAAAACCAACAGAACAAAGTTTGCGCTGCTCTGACAAGCGGGCATTCAGCGTCATCTAAATGGAGAACGGCAAACAATGAGCTCCTTATTGGCCAGCATCAATGTGACAAGGATGAGACGACTCCTCAAAACAAACGAGACCAATGTATTTAGTTTTTGAACATCTTCGGTGGTTAATGCGGTGCAAATGCCGCAGATTTACTCAAGTAGCAGCAGCTCTATGCTATTAAACACTCGTGTTGTGTAGCTTTAAAGATGCCGCCCTTTTGCCAAGATGAGCTTTAAACAAAATTAGATAAGTCAAATAGATGAGACAAAAATATTTTTGATCATTTACGGTCCGGCGGTTCACTTCATTGCCCTACACCGAGGGTCGGCAACATACGGCTCCAGAGCCGCATGTGGCTCTTTAGCGACATCTAGTGGGTCCCCGGAGCTTAATTAAAAAAATGTTTGAAAATGAAAAAAGATTTTGATCTTAGGCTGATATAGCTCAAATAGATATGGATACATGTTGCAGCTCCGAAAAAGGAGAGCTGTGGTGTTGGTTTTTTAAAACGTCCACTTTATTTATACTTTTAACAGTCTCGACAAACACAGACACGTCTACGTCCGACTCCGTGCCTTCTCTCTTCTCGTTCGACTCGAGAGGCGTTCAAAGACAGCCTCCGAAAAACAGAAATTCATGATCACTTCACTGACACTAAGAAAAGCGAAAATAATGCACCAAAACAAAAAATCAAGCGAGGAAATCACAAAAGAAATTCTATGGGGGCGTTTGTGAACGCACAACAAAGGAATGAATAACAAACAATTCTGAGAGAGTCAAGTCTCCTACATACATATAGCATGTGTTTCCTTCATTGTAAGCTTTATAGAAGGCTTTTACATATTTGTTTTTTGTTTTTTTTTGTCCTATATGGCTCTTTCAACATTTTGGGTTGCCGACCCCTGCCCTATACCGTTTCTTGACACTCGTCGCTCCAATTCTTTTATATTGTCTTGTTGTCATCTTTCAATTTAACAGCGCTGGTGTGAGTGTGTGTATACCAGTGCAGCAGCAAGGTAGCCCATGCCATTGTGTGTCAGCTGGTTGTTCCATAGCACCAATGTGACGAGGCCTTTCCTCTGCTCTTTTAGTCCTTCACACACATAGGCCAAACCTGTGACAACAACCCCCCCCACACACACACGCACACCAAACACAGTCAGTCAGTCAGTCCATCTGTGTCCTGCTAAAGCTAGCAAAATATCATTAGCAGCAGCATCCAAGTGGGCACGGATTCATTAGCATGAAGACATTGTTCTGCAACGTGTCAACACATTGTGGCAAATGGGGCTGTACAAAATGAGGAACAAGTGAGGACGCCCCAACAAAAATAACTCGGGATGAATCGTTCAGACCGCGATGATAAAATTATATCATCCGCATTCATATTCATCAACCACGACTCAAGTCTCCAGCTGAGAGATATTTTTGTGTTCTGTGTGCATCGGTTACATAAATGGAGATGAAATAAATATGTGGGCACCAGAGAGTTGGATGCTGATGAGCTCATGAGTCCCTCTAGTATTCAAACGCATCAAAAGAGATGCCGGAGTGTTTTTGCCAACATGGATATTACAGGTTTTACAACAACATTATCGTCACTTTATACAAAAGGATTGGGATGGAGATGGTCTTGTTATGTATGAGTTCCCATTAATCATCACGACTATGGCTGCAGCTATCGAAGATTTTTAGAATCGATTATCATCCTATTGATTGATCAGGTAATAGCTGACAAATTGATTCCTGCATTATTAACTCTTTTATTCCCCATGATGGATAAGTGCGTCTTGAAAAACCACGACGGCCACCTCCCTAAGACATATTTTTTACATCTTTTCCTTTGTTTTTTTTTCTTTTTTGGATCATAGTGTGAAGAAGGGTCTGACGCAGCCTCTGACTCAGGATTAGGCTTGTCTGCATTGTAAAAGATTTAAAATCTGGCCAGCATGTGACAGGTGTAAGGGATCAGCCAGGACCATGTTGCAGAAGAAGTTGAAGTAGAGGGGGAGGGATGCATAGGGAGGTGTGCAGTAGCATGGAGTTACTACAAAGTGTATTCGAACCAGTAGCGATGGAGAATTCAAAACAATAAACCCTTGAGGATTGCGTGTGGTGAAGAAAATCTTCCACCAAGCATGACAGGGGAGATGGAGTTGCTGAAAGCAGGACCCTTCGTCTTGGCAAAAGGAAAAAGCAGACGCTCCGGGTGCACGATCATCCCGTGCCCCCCATATAGCTTTGCTTCGGCTTGCACGGGCACTCCACAAGCACAAACTTGAACATTTGCTGCAGACCACAAAAGCCACATCGCCACAAAGGTGCTGGGTTTGCCCTCGCAAAGGCAAGCGAAGTCAAAGCAAAATGTGAAGTATAAAATGTTGTGTGGCCTTGCATCAGGGCAATTGCTTCATTTTGGACCACAACAAAAATATTATGTATAAATTGCAGAGTGCAGAGGACACGGACATGCAAACATAGATGTGCAGACACTCAGTAAACTCATTGTTCTTGTATTCATAGTTCATTCCATCCGTTCATCCATTCCATTCCATTTTACAGTTACATTAGTCCAAAAAAAAAAAAAAAAAGATCATTGCAAACTGCGAGGCAGGAATGACACTTTTAACTTTTTGTTGTAATTTAATTGTTCAAGCGATTCAATTTATTGTTTTGGCCCTAAATGACCAAAAAACGGATTAATAGGGGCAGCAACAGTACCTGAGTCCAGGATGTGGTTGTTGCGCAGGTCCAGAATTTGGATGTTGTAATTGAACTTGAGCAGGTTGCCGAGCTGGGCTGAATCCTGCAAGCCGTTGAGCTTGTTGTCGGCAAGGTACAACTCCCGCAGGTTCATGTTCATCTTCAGAGCCGTTGCTAAAAACACGACATGAAATGATTTCATTCATTCATTCATTCATTCATTGAACACAGTCATTGATGGGGTTTGTCCCACGCTTACCCAGCAACATGAGCGGTCTGCCGGACAAGCCGGCATTCTCCAGGTGCAGGACCGCCAGGCTGCCGCTGATCCTGAGAGCTCGAGCCACAAAGGGAGCCGAATGGTCCAGTAGTGGCGTGTTTCTTGCATCCAGATACTGCAGAGAGCTCGTCTGCGGTGGTAGAAAACAATCGTGTACCACTAAGGAAAATTTGTTTTCGACAGATGAACACGATTACCTTGTCAGCTCCTCATTTGCTGTTAAATTAGCCAGTGATAACGTTGCGCAAGCGGCATTCACATTTGCAGTTTGGACAGGGAGGGGTGAATCTCTCATCTGGAGGGAGTCTCAAAAAACCCCCACAATAAATCGTTCATCACTTTTTTTTTTCCTCCAAATAGTTGCCACAGGGGTCGGGAAAATCAGTACGTGCCCTAGCTCCGCCCACTGGTCTTCGTGGTGACAAAAGCGATAATTGTGTATTTTCACAGAACAATGTCAAAGACATCAAAATGTTGAAACAAATGCTCCAGACGACTAATTTCAAGGATAGACCCCCCCCCCGAAAGAAAAAGACAAAAGAAAAATTGTCTATTCCAAAACAATACAGCCTATTGACTATTTATCATTGTATGCTACTCTACACAGCATGTGACGTAAAACTCATATACGATAACGATAACGTCGGCTTATATTCAGTGCTAACTGTCCTCATGAATGACATTCAAGCTTCATCCAAAATTGAAGAACCAGATACAATTTTTGGTACATGTTGCAATCTCAAGCCATGTTACAGACAAATAATAATAAGCTCTATGCACAGCACAACAGAAGTTGCAATGGAGGCTATGGCTTACCTTCCTCATCATGTGAGCGGCTGCTTGCCAGCCCCGCGTCCCGATGTGCTTGTTGAATGAGATGTTGAGGTGTGTGGCTGACTCGTAGTACTCGATCATGTCAAACAGAGCCGAGGCGCCCTGAGAAGCAGAGAACAAAAACCAAAAGCAAATGGCAACAATCAATCGACAGGTAACCAACGTTGAAAAATGTTAGACAAATAATAATAATAATAATAATACATTTTATTTATAAGCGCCTTTCAAGACACCCAAGGACACTTTACAATAACAAAAAACACAAAACAATACGGGTTGAGCATATGATGGTTCGAGCCTTTGCTGGATGCTAGGATCGCTGTAGTCATCATGGCAACTGTTGCATGACAAGGGCTGACTTTTTCCCGGATTTCGGAGACTGAAGAGCAGATGTGGACTAAGCACTTGTCGACCAGTTGTAGATAGGGATTCGTTAGCGGCAGATAATCAAAACCAAGTGACTGAGTGTCAGGTGAGGGGGGGGAAAAAAAAAGATCGGGATGTCCCTATCTATTATGATATATTATTTATGAACCACAGCATGTTGTCCTGGCAGCAATGCCACATTGCTGTCTTTTTATCAAATGCTGTGCCATTTTAACGCCAGATTTAACGAGCCACGCATCTTCCAAAAAGTTACATTTTTGACTCATCAGTCCACAGAATTTCTTTCCAAGTCTTGAGACTCATCAAGATGTCTTTTGGCAAATGTGAGACGGATCATTGTGTTTTTGGACAGCAGTGATTTTCGCGTGGGAACTCTCCCACGGATGCCATTTTTGACCAGTGTCTTTCTTATGCTAGAGTCATGAACACTGACCTGAACTCAAGCCAACGAGGTCGGGAGTTCTTTGGATGTTGTTCTAGATTCTTTTGCAACCTCTCCTGTATGAGTCGCCGTCACACTCAAGAGTAATTTTAGCTGGTCGACTCTTGGGAATGTTTGCCACTGTTCCAGGTTTTCTCTATTTGTGGATAATGATTCCAACAGTGGTTCGCTGCAGCCCCAGAGTCTTGGAAATGTCTTTGTAACCTTTTCCAGACTGATGTATTTCAAAACATTTCTTTCCCTAATTTTTTGAATTTACAAATACTTTTCACGACACTGTACGTGTGTGTGCGTGTGTATACAGTATATCTACGGGGGGGCTGAAAGTGAGTTACATCGAATTGAAAAGCAGTCCACCCTATCTGGTTTTAACGGATGGCTTTTGAAAATGATCTATGCTGTAGATCCTCATATATCACTTGTAAGTGTCAATCTATTCTCATCACACCATCTGGATGTGATGAACTCATCCCCTTCAATAGATCCATTTGCTGTCTTGCCTTCGCCTTCCCTTTCAGGTTCTTATTTCAGTTGCGCTCATCCACCTCAGGCTGAGGTGATGCTATTTGGTGACTCATTCTCTTCCCGGCCGGGGCTTTTGGCCTACATTGAGTGAAGAGGGGCATGTGCATCTGAAAACGACGGGTTTGTTTGGCTGTCTGCATATATTTGTAGTGCAAGAATTGTGAGGGCAGCGGACGAAACAGCATGCAGTAATTAAAGTGAGCTTTCCATGCCGGTACGACCTCAGTCTGGCTGCAAACACAACTTGTGTCTGTGACTGGAAATAAACCTCACAGAGTTTTACAGTTTGCGATCTTGTGACAGGATGCGTCCCTCAGGTCTACATTATAGTACCTGCCTCTTATCTGCCTGCAGCCTCAAAGGGGATGTGGTAGAATCAAAAATGACACACACTCAACCCCTTGGTCACACCAGTCTGGAGTATCGAGAATTAAAACAAATTTCTTCTTACATCTTCATCTAAGTTGGTCTGCTCCAGGTCTATCACTTTAAACTGGACTCTCTTTAAAACTTCTTCCAGGGACTCGCAAGCCTTGTAGTCCAATTTTTCACCTGTGCACAAACAGACACGGCCCGTGTATTATGATTTGCAGGACAAAATAATTTACAGTGCGACCTCCAATGTGAAACACGTTCAAAAGTCGTAGATTTTAAACAACTAAGTCAAATACAATCGGGGAGTTCAAACCAGCAAATCATGGAGAACAAGGGTGCCCAACCAGTCGATCACAATCGACCGGTGCGTATGGAAAAATGATGCCCATTAAGCGGAAATTTTGCTTTGACTTTTTGGAGGGGATTTAATGATCAATTATTGGATTAATTCTTTCAGCCCTAAGTACAGTCAAGAACATATTTTGAACATTACCGTATTAGCCCGAATATAAGACGGCCCTGATTATAAGACGACCCCCTCTTTTTCAAGACTCAGGTTTGAAAATAGACTTTTTGAACACCAAATTAATTTTTATACAGAAAATAATTACAGTATATCTGAAACAAATGATTATAACAATATATTTGAGAGAAAAAGCATGTTATTTTGCCTCATTCAAATCTTAATATCTGAACATTTAAATATGGAAACCAAAGTGCAATCAAATTCGTAAATGAATGTCTTCTGGTTTTTGAAATGTAAATTACATCAAAACTTCTCCTCAGCTGCCGGTTAACCTGGCCGATTTTCGACCCACTTTTCTCCAGATTGTCGCTACGTTTCTCCATTTTCTGTTATCTCTTCTATTATTTTCTTCTCTTTTCTTTCTTACCGCTATTTTTTATTTTTCTTCTTCGTGCTACCGCTATTTTTATTTTTATTCTTCGTGGCAGGGGTTCACTTTGGCCTGGGGAGTCAAGTTCAGCATTCGCTTCATTGATATCTGGCGCCATCTAGCGTCGTGAATGGGTATACTGTCTAGACCCCGAATATAAGACGACCTCCACTTTTTCAGTCTTATTTCAATGCAAAAAACACATTCTTATATTCGGGCCAATACGGTACTTGTTGAAAGTAGTGCCATAAAATGGCTTGAGTTCAACTTTGGAGGCTTCCCAATACAGTACTGTGTAGGTTGTCATCAAATGTAAGCACTTCATCAGATAAACTTGTGCCAATTTGCAGTTTTTGATGCTTACCTTTTAAATCCAAGCATTCATTTCGCTGGGTCAGGTCTTTAAGTTCCTGTAATAATAATTAAAATACAACAACAGCACACGTGAGAAACAAAGCGCTTTCTTGTGAAATCACATCTTGCGCTGCACATTTTGAAACATCTCCATATCACACAAACCACTGAGAGAAAAAAAAAATCGAAACAAACTTCCCCTTACGTAATCCGAGATAAACATTTTGCTTGATAAATCTGGTGCTTTCCTGTTCTCTGTGTTTCTGTGTCGATGCGCATGTCACTGCGAACGTGACGGATTCCGCTAATTAGCAGTCGGTATGAACTCTGTGACAGTTAAGGCTGCCGAGCAGCGCATCACACTTTAAACAAAACTATTTTTTGCCTCTTGCCCTGGTGATCCACTCGCCCATGCAAACACTGGGAGTGCTGCCCTCGAAACTATGTGCCAGCAAATAGTTGGCTCTCCATCCCATTCAGCATGAACTCCATTACCTCTGCCCCCGTGCCACACTGCTGGTAATTATCTGAGCCCGACTGGACGTGCTGACACTCCCCAGCCCCCGCGTGACTCAACAGGTCTTAATAAGCTCATTTGACATTACGAAACATATATCCTATGGTATATAAGAGAGGGTAATAAAGATAAAATACAGAAAGTTAGGGTTTGGTCATTTATATATTACAGGACCACCTCAATCATTAAATTAACAAACAAGATGTCTGTGTTTACATCGCATCGTAGGTGAACATAGGCCAGCACAGTGGAAGTGACTGTCTTGATTTGCCCATTCCAACTTCAAATGCGATTTAAAACACAGTTCATACAGTTTACTAAGGTTCTATAAAAGGTGGCAGTTTGAAACTGCATGGAATTGGTTTCTAACTATGTACAAACTGGAGGTGGACCAGCATCCCAGGAAGGATTGCGTTCAACCTCAAAAGTTCCACAGTCTAGCATACATACGGTATGCTGCCCGACGACAAAACCCTGGGTTCTTTGTAACAATGTCCGAAGATGCCGGTGGCAGTTGCAGTAGCAAAGATATTCACCACGCAGCTGCTAAGCAATCATATTTATACACATTGAGCGACACAAACAACCGGCCTGAAATGCACATATCATGTCAGGCCCCTGGCAAGCGGCCGCATGCATGACAAACACAGAATACACATTCACAGAATGAGGCAAGGTCTGAATGGTGACTGAACTCTTCTCACAAAATCCCTAAAAGGGGCCAACAGTTCTTGTCTGACAGTCTTGTTTACATGGTTGCTTCCTGAAATGATGACTCAGCATAAATTAAAAAAAAAAAAAAAGTTGTTGGGAGAAGTGCTAAACATCACAAATATGATAAATAACAAACAAGATGGGTGTATAGTTTAAAAACAAAAACAAAACAAAAAACAAAGAGATACCAACTGAAGAAATGATTTCTCAGAATATGACTGGGAAGGAAAGAGGGGCTGGTGATTCGGGCCGAGATACTGGGCCAGTGGAAATGTACCCAGATCATAAAGTGAAGGCCTGAGCATCAGCTTCGCAGTGTGATGTGTTTTTCCTCAAGTAACTGTGACGTTAACTCTCGGTTGACCGGGCGTGAGGGGGATTCCTTTGTTGAGTGTCTCGACCTACCGGTAACCATCTAGAGCTCCTTCTTCAATGGGGAGGGGGGCTTGTAACTAGGGCAAAAACTGATTCAAATACACAGCGATCACGTGTGCTAATTCACATACACAGGCAATCCTCACCACACTGGATTTGAGGAACTGCTCCTACAGAGGGATTATGGGACACATGACTGCTGGCTAACCCACAAGACAAGGCTGCAAAAGAAAACAAGAAACTAGAAACACTAGTCTTTCTGTTGGGGATATTAGTAGTTTATCTAAAATCACAAAAGTTTTTATTTTTATTTTAGAGTGAATCCTTAGAAGTAAAATTAGCATCAGATGTTGTATTTTTACACACCCGGGACAACCACAGTCAAGACGAGCAAAAAGGTCGTTATGTCTTTCAAATGCCTCAAAGCAAAACATGCTGTCATGGTTCTGGTAGAAGGAGGGATCGGGTCAACTTTGTCCGGTTATGTGGTTCCTATGGCTGATCGAGGCATTTGCACATAGACCGGAGCTGTCAGAGGCAAGACGTGTTCGCGCCCACACCGGTAAGCAGCAGTAGCAGTTGCTAGCTTCAGGACGGCAGAGTCAGCGGGAACATAGACTGCAGTAAATTGCAGTTGAGTACACCAAATTACAGAGCAAATGGAATCATGGAGCGACAAAAAAAAAAAAAAGCAGGAGTTCAGCCGGCCAGGGGTGTGATTACATTTAATGAGGCATGTGACATGAATCCCAGTCGCTATTCATCGGTGTGGTTTCGCAATGTGTTTTATCCACAGAATGTGTGTGCGTTTGTGTGCGCGCGTGTATGTTCGGAATCGATGGTTTGGGCCTCACCTGAATCTGTTTGAGCACTTTGGGAATGGGCTTACAGTTGAGCTTGTGACAGGCCTGTTTATACGAAGACAGGATGTCGTCCACTGTCACATTCTGAGCTGGAAAAGCACACAAAAAAAAACAAAACAATACGGTTTACGTTTAGTTGACATTGCAGTGTCAAGTGTAGTTTCACATACGCCAAACCACTCTTCCATACACACGCAGGATGGTCTAATATACAATGGGCCGTTTTTACAGACATACATTTGCCCAAAAACTGCTCCGCTTGCCTTGAATCTTGTTTTCACATGTCCAACAACAAACACAAACACATAGCGTGAAAGGTCGGGATGCTATCTGAAGACAAAAGCTACATGACTAATCCTAAAATGGGTAATTGGGGAAATATTACAGACATTAAGAACTATTTGAAGACATGTATAAATACATTTTGCATATCTCGAAGTTAGTTCATCCTAAAAGCGGCTTCATTCATATTTGTTTTAAATCAGGGGTCCTCAACCCCCGGGCCGCGGACCGGTACCGGTCTGTGGGGCATTTGGTGTCGGCGGCACAAAAGAATGAAGGACTTACATTACTTCCGTTTTATTTATTTCGGAATCTGAAAGATATTTTATTTTGAAACGTTAGCAGATTCTCTGTAACATCCGTCGAGAGTGTGTTACTCTTGACGCAGGTCAAGAAGCGCTTCTCGGTCACGTGATCGGTTCCCGCTAAAATGAAAGCCAGGAGCTCGCAAAATTAGTCTTTGGAAAGTTTCTTTGCGAAGGGGAAAAAGCCTAGCCAGGAGACAGAAGAGGAGGCTACGACGTTCAAGAAAAAGAAGGCAAAATTTAATCGACACTATCAGGAGTCCTACTTAAAATACAGATTTATCTCAACAGTAGATTCCCACGCAGCAAGCCCACTCAGCATAATATGCGGCGATGGTGAGTCGTAATTTTCAAGCACTTAGAATTTGTGGTGTATCTTATTTTGAAGGCATGGTTAAATGTGACCATAGCGACCAGAGAGTGTTGCAGCCAGATAGGACGTTCCTCATATCATGATTTGTGTTTATTATTATGTTTCTAAAATACCACAGTTTCATGCAGGTCATATCATATTATTTTGTTGTATTTATCCGTCACGCCTTAAAGGCCGGTCCTTGAAAATATTGTCTGACATTAAACCGGTCCGTGGAGCAAATAAGGTTGGGGACCGCTGTTTTAAATGACTAAAGGCACTCGCTGCCAACAACTACATAGTCATCATCAACTAACTTTTTAGTTATCATTGTGGCTGTAGTCGGGAGCATTACAAACCTGCGACACTACAGGGGTAAACTGTAACCGTTTCATCATCTGATTATAAACATCGGCAGTTCTACACCACAGCGAACTAAAACAAGGGGAAAAGAGCAAAAATTCACTTCATAGGGCTGCCTGCAGCAGAGTAGTCTACCGATCATCCCAGCAATTAATCAGTTGAAATGTGATTGTTCATTTTTAAACAGCATAACTCTTGCATATGAGGTGCAGGCATTATTTTCATCCACTTGGTGTAGCCATCCTCTCGTTGTACTGTTGTATTTGTGTCTTGGGAGTCTGTATGCCTTTAAAAAGCAGGGCTTGGCTTGGTGGGTGACATGGGCGCCAGAGTTTAGTTGACAGGCTGGGAGCGTGTTGAGTTGCGTCAACTTCTTGCTACATGGTGCGGTACATGGGACGGAAGTGACATTAGTTCATGTGGAAAAATGATCTTTTTTTTTTTTTTGCGTGATCGAATTATTTAACGGTTCTTCTACGCATTCTTATCTTTATCAAGTTTTGATGTCTCCGTCTGAATCTCATTATAAATCTGCCGGTCAAAAGCAAAAGAAGTATCCAGTGAGCACTGACTAGTAACTTATTCGGTGTCACGGTGTTTCATAGCTTTCCTCCGCCGACTCAGTCTCAGCATGGATAAGAGTATTTTGATAAATATAGTTGAGAGGAGTGTCAGTATGGCTCTGTTGAGGCATGAATGTTCGCACCGGAATGGAGGGGCGGGGGCAGCGACAAGAGTTTAAATGCATCGCTTCAGAGATGTAGTCATCAGGTTACAGCTCTCCGGCTCATGCAGTCAAATCATCCCGTTTGCGACCTCTTTTTTTTTTGTGCTCAGTAGTTCTGTGCGTAAAATTCTGATCTGAAGAACAGAAGACGAAAAAGTAGGAAAGGTGTCTTGCAATCTAGTAAACTGCGAATGTACTATTTGACGGAGGTTAGGGGTTGAGATGCCTGCTGTCTGTGTGCCAGTTAAACGCAGTCGGCAATCTAAACCTTCTCGCCAGAGTTGAGACTGTCTGTGTCACCTTCTCAGTCTACTGCATCTCCTTTCCACTGTTTCCTGACAGTGCCATCTGTCACTCTACTCATTCTGTGGTTCAACCACTTTCAGCGGCAACACGTAACCGCAAAGCCTAAGAGGCCGATAACAAACACGATTAAAGCTACAGTCAATGATGAATGGGGCGGCCAATTCAAGAGGACACAGTTTGTGGAGAGTTTCATCAAGCATACACTCAAAAGGACTCATGTTTATGACGACTCGTCCATTTTTGCTGAAGAATACAGTATATCCTTTTTTTTTTCAGTTTTGTGTTATTTGGTGAAGTTGCGTGCCTTCAGTGTAGCTCCACATTGTGCCGCAACATGTCGCACTGAAATCTGCTGGAATAGGCTGCAGTGAGATTCAAAGCAAGAAGAAAAAGGACGCCCCTTCAGTGTAATGCGGTGCCACGTTTTCCCATTTTAGTATTTGTTGTGCCTACGGAGCAGAGAGAATTTTTGCATGAGTAGTATTGTATGCTGTGGGTGTAATTGCTGCTGCGTGCGTGTTCAGGTAGATTTTTTTGAAGTCTTATAATTACCGGAATATCTACGCTATTTGCCATTTGATTAAATAGTTCGGTGTTGAAAGAGTCAATGTGTAATTCTCGTTGTTTTATGTGCCAGTTTGAGAATAACATTTAAATGGGAGTGCGGAAAAGCTTGAAGCAATCACTTTGCCTCTTTTTTGGATAACTTTGCAAACATGAGTGTGAGAGCCGGCCTTGAAGAAGACTTTCAAAGCTGTTACAACAAGTTTTACGTGTATATTGCATCAGCTCTCTATAAACTCATATTTTCATCTAACATGGGTGGGTTTGAAATTTATCCCCTGCATTAATCGAGGTCTGTTTAGAGTATAGTGGGTTCAAGGACCACTGGGAATTGCTAAAATGAGCCAAGAACAGTGGTTCTTAACCTGATTGTACGCCATGTGATTTTAAAAAATAAATAATAATAATACACGCTATACCAAGAAAAAAAAAACAAAACAAAAAAAAAAACAAAGTGGTCAGACAAATATGCACAACATGGATTCACATGCATCATGGAACATGATGGGATTCATTGTCCAGTCTGCATGATTTGTCGTGCCAAGTTGAGCAACTCCCGTCTCGCACCGGCAAAACTGAAGGAACACTTCTCAAATCATATTTTTATTTTTCACGAAGGGTTCCATAAATCTGCATATGGACCGATTGGGTTTGGTCCCTCTAACAAGGTTAAGAACCACTGCCCTAGAACCTCTTTGTCAAAACAGCAGGCTTTTGACTTTGTCCTTTTATGGCATGGGTTATTGATACTATTATTGGACGTCCTATCATGATAGCCAATTGTTATGTTTTGGTGACTGGATTAAAAAAAAAAAAAAGATCTAATAAGTGTGTCAGTATTTTACTTTTTTTTGATTACGCAATCAAGTCAAATTCCACACCGCATTTGCTCACAGTACTTCAAGTGTGCAGCCTTGCAAGCTTGAACGGTACAAGGTGTCCCTTCCAGCGAACACGAAGCCCGTGGAAGAGAGTTATTGTGCCGAGTGGAGGTGGCGCAAGTGTGTGCAAACACCTTCAGCGGGAAAGGTGGGGTTTGCCGGCTGGTGGTCTCTTGCTTACCACACAGCATTTCCACACATACAACTCATTGATTGCAGAAGAGAGTAACGGGTAGACCGGGAGAGAGAACACGTGAGTGTTCAAGCCTTGGGTCAGGTACTGGGACACCTTTTTTTAGAGGCCAGATCGTAGCACTGAATCAGCTTGTAACAGTTAAATATTTGGTGATAACCGGGCAGAGGTGCAGCAGCCTGGCAGGATCTTTCATATGCCAGCTATGTGCTGTTATTTCTCTTTTGTTTTTCATCACTTCCTTCTGTGCTGCTGATACATGCCGAGAGGGAGTGGTGACTAGGAGGAGGGGGAAACGGCTGCTCCAAACATCTTTGAAAAACCATGCTGGGAGGAAGCAGAGAGGCGACGGCAAACACAAACACGTCATGTAAAAAAAAGGTCAAGATGATGACAGTGTCAACCGAGACAAACTACAATCCCAGTTTAAGAGGCTTAAGATCAGGTCAACACAGATCTGAAAAGAAAAATCGACTGAAAGGAAGGCAGCATCGATTGATTTTTTTTTTGTTTTCATTCACAGGCTACCTGATTCAACAAACTGATCTATCAAGTCTCTAGATTGTGTTAAACACTGGGACACTTCCCACTTCAGGTTTTGTTTGGATCTTAAGGTGTTTAAACAGATAGCTATTAACTCATTCAGTACCAGCCAATTCTGGACCAAGTCTGAAAAGACGTTTAAAAACGTCTTTGGGAGTGAATGAGTTAAAGTTAAGTCATTTCCAGACAGTCGCAGCAGTGGCACCGTTGCATGCGAGCTACAGTACAATTTCTAGACTGGTGTCAACAACTCTGAATAAAAAAACTCTTGGCGACAAGGGAACTCAAACTGCCATAAATTACAAATCTATTGCTACAGCCGAGGAGCTGGTAGTGCTGGTTTAGGCATTTCTCTGCTGTATAGCTAATCTCATCAAAACACCATAATCAGGTTTACATTAAGGCAACTCATTATTATGAGTTATTATTCAGCTAAATACCCTTCTGCACCCCCACCTGTTCAACATTGGGTTTGAATTTCAATATCGCACCTTCAAGTATGCATTTCTAATCTGTTTGTAGAGTACTTGGACCTTTGCACTTTTAAAAGGGACAATAAAAGCCTTTGCCTAGTAGAGCAGGTCGCGGTTGATGTGTCAACCAATTGACACCCGAGCGCCCCCCCCCCCCCCCCCCCCCCCAACCC
>CAAKHF010024262.1:3322-36254 GCA_901007745.1 Hippocampus kuda | reverse complement strand
CCCCCCACTCAAGGACATCCTTGTCCAAAGCATCTGATCAAATGCTGCAGGTCTGGTTTACATCTGGAAATCAGCAAGATTTTTGAGCTTTCAAAAAAAGTAATGCCACGAACATATGCTGCCACACATCAGTGTAACTGCCAATCAAGACATCTTAATGGGAAGTGACCATGCAACCTATGAAAACAATATCATGTACCTTCATTTAACTCATTTGTGGGCGTGTGTGTCAGTATCAGATCCCAATGTTCCAGCTCGACTGGGACTGTTAAGTGGATTTAAGATATTCATTACCAACATAGGATGCATACTATGTTGTCAATTTTCTTGATTAGAGAATAGATTAGTCAAGCCACTGTTAGACCCCCGCCCCAACCCCTCTCCCCCGGCTCTGGTTCCGCAGCGGGTAATACACAATTATCAAACAATCCTCTTGAACTAGTTCTCTGCAATGGAAAGAATTAGGTAATTGCCAAGAAGTAGTCATCACACATGAATTAGTTCTCAAGTCTCTCTGATACACAACTCAATAACCAGTAAACCGTTTGTCGTTCAATGGAAGAGATTGCAAACGGAACACTTACAGATACCGGCACGTAACCAGCTTATAATAATCCACTTTGTCACAGATGCAAACTGACTGGCTATAACGTTAAGCCCCAATTCCACTGAGTGGTACGTCTTAGTTCAGTTTGCCACAGTAACCAGGGGTGCACATAGAATTTTGGTTTGGTTATCAAATGAGGGCCAGAGATTGTTGCCTGGTGCTCATGTCCTGGTCTGCTCCCTGGACACTCTGGAGGAGGTGGGCAACAGGAGGATGCTAACTAAGCTAAAAGCTATGATGGACAGTCCCTCCCACCCCCTCCAACCCACCCTGACAGCACTGGGTAGCTCCTTCAGCCAGAGACTGTTACACCTGCGCTGCAAGAAAGAGAGATACCGCCGCTCGTTCCTACCGACTGCTGTCAGGCTGCTGAATAAAAAATAAAATACGTGAAAAACCAGTAACAATTGTAAATAGCACAGCCACTATGTGCTATCTATATCTATTTGTATATTGCACTTAATTGAACTGTGTACAGCTCTCTCGAAATCATTTATTTTATTTTTGTGCATGCAAACACTTTGTTTTTCTTCTTCTACCCCCAATTTTGCTGCTGTAGACTGTAAATTTCCCCAGTGTGGGACAAATAAAGGATATCTTATTTTATCTTATCATTTATGTACTAACCCACCGACCTCACATGTAACTTCACTACCATCTGAAATGTACTTTCATTAAACTTCTTTTGATCCATCCAAGCTGAGTAGTATTTATAAATTTTTGACAAGGTGCCTGGTGAATTTATGACAGTCTTTTGTGTTACTGTTGGATGATGCGCTAAACAAACACTTTTTTTTTATGTGTGAAGACCCAGCTGACATTTTGTGTGTACGGGGGAAAGCTGAGCCTTTGTCAAACACTGTTGTTAGGCCAATCAGCCTTAAAAGGTCACTGAACATTTAACGCTAGCGTTGACATCAAAATGTAGGAGCAGCATCACAGGGAAGGGATATCTTTCCGACAACAAGCAAACGGGCACCAATAACTTCAGCTAGCAAGAACAACCATTTATGCAGCTTTGAATTACAGCAGCTCAAAGTTGAAAACTGCCTTGAAGCAACGACTGAAATCAGCTCCGGCTCAACATGCCCGTGCCAGTTTTCAAAATAGACGTCCCGCTCCCAGTCAGCAGCACTGCTCCCGGGACACCAGAGCAACGTCATTCACACTTGACAGCTGGCTGGTTCCACAGAGGTAAGCGGGAGGAGAAGGACTGTGGCTCTCATGCTGGGGGCGCAAATCTTGCCTGGACAAAATGCTGATGAAAGTGAGGCGTCAAAATGAATATAGGGGCACATCCCAAAAAGAGTGGGATTCTAAAGCTAGCACAACATATAGGGATACCACTGAGAACCCAAATCAATACAAAACTGATTATTTCTACACGCGTGGCTTGATAACTACCACTTTGCACTTAGGAATTCTAGCATTTACGCGGAATTATTTGCTGATTAATCATGTCGAAAAGTCGCTGAGGCTAAATGGAGCGCTCATTGAGTTTGCGGTCGAAACAAGAACAATACCTGCGCGATGGCAACACCCCCCAGCAAGCAAGCAACATTGTGTGTGGAAACAGGAGATCAGAACATCCAGGGAGAATCCCCGATTTCATTCCCAAAAACATTTTGAAAAACCAACAACTTAAAACTATTCATTTGAATGAACAAAATTTAGCCAAATGCTTTCCTTATTTATCACATTCAAATTAACAAATCTACAAATAAGTACCACCTGGCACCCCACAAAATCCACAAAAGATTTCACATTATCAGTCCTCAAAAAACAAACAAAACAAACACACAAAATCTCTCACACAAGTACTGAGTGGGTACAGATGGTACAATGGAGGGTACAAGGGTTCTATTTTTAAATGAAGGGGGTACAGTATTTAGTGGGCGATTCACAGCGCGCGCGCGCGTGAAGTGTTTGTCGGCGTATCCATCAGTGGGAGAGCAAGGAATTCCTGTTTGACAAGCGAGCAGAAAGGCCTACACAGACATGAGTATGGACGAAAAGGAAAAAAAAATCACTGCTACATGCTTTAAAAAATATATACAAATATTTCTTTTTGCTCCTACTTTTGCGTGCTCCATCACACAATCCTTTTGGGAATTTGTTTCGAGGGGAAAAGTGTTGAAGAATAATTCTCAGTTACTTACTTTGATCACACTAACTAGGCCAATGGAACACTCAAAAGTTATCTTTGCACAATGAAAGCACATTGTTTTAAGAGCGGTTGGTCACAATAAAAACGCGCTCGTTGCAGAATGGGCTGAAACAACCTGTAGACCAGTAACAGTGACTCACTCGGTTGCCAACAAGGACAAATAACATGTCGCCAGTCGCTAATAACACGGTGCCAAGAAGTTCCGAAGACACGACGAGGAGCTGAACGGAGGCCACAGCGTTGCATTGTTTCATGTTCGTAAACGTAATAGTGTACTCACACTGAAGTAGACGAGTAATCACGCTGGGAAAGTCTACTTCATGACGTAGCAAATAAGTCCCTTGCGGTTCAATAATACTTGTGGTGACCAGGACAAAAATATTTTATCTCTATCATCCCACCCCGTGTAATCATGTGGATTGCAGAGCACAAGTGTCGCCTCTGTTAAACAACTGTTAGATCCATCAGCGTAGATTTTCAGTCACTCAAGTCATGGTAATCCACAAAGGGTGAATTGAGGCAACTGAGCTTCTCTTGTTTGTTGAAGACCTTTCATCCAAAAAGCTTCTTCATTTCTTAAATTTAGGTGTGACAGTCACAAGAAGCATACAGTGCATAGGGAGACGCCACACCTTGAAGAAGCTTTTGGGATTAAAGGTCGAGAATCTTCTACAAATAAGTAAAATGCATTTGCCCCAGTTCAACATTTGCAGATTTTTAGGGCTGTTACTCGTTTAATTTTGGTTGTAGCTTATTATTTCTATTCCCCCGCTCCACAATTACCAATAAGGCTGTGTACGAATCGGTGGGGATTCACATTGGCTTTAGGGCGGGTGTGGAAAAGCGATGAGCGAATCAGAATTTTTGGAGTCAAATCAGAACGAATCTTTGGATTTTGTTGTGTATATGTCAGTCAGAAGCGGCCCGGTGGTCCAGTGGTTAGCGCGTCGACATCACAGTGGGGAGTGCGTATGCACTGTGCGGAGGCAGGCGGGGCTTCTTTGAGCGAGACACTTGGAAGTGTGTGTACATGTGTGGGCATAGTGAGCCAGCTAATGATCATTAAATTTAACAGTTAGGAATTCAGTCAATAAAGCCCATCTCGGCAGCACATCAGCGCCTCGCACTCAGTCATAGCAAGAAAGGGAGTTTGCCAACTCGGGTCCCGAGAGAGACGTCTCTTCAGCTAGCTTAGCTACAGCTAAGATGAACCTGGTCCGACGAGGTAACAAGGACGGATTTCCAGCAATGACAGTTGCAAAATCCAACCTGAATTCTTTGAGAGATCCTATAAGATCCTTTTCTAGGATTTGTTTAACGATACTTATAGTTGGCCATTTTAAACTAAAGAGAAAAAAAACATTCTGGCGCTGCCACAATGCGCCAATGTACTCTCCGGGTCAACAAATAATTTTCAAATAAGTGAGAGTGAGGCTTTATAAAGGGCTTTGAGCACTGTATGGTGTAGATAAAGTGCACTCAACTTAATGTTTGGCAGAACAATGAATGACCAATTCAAGTCCATTCGGAAGTCATTCGTTAATATCAACACAAATAGCGACTCGGGATTTTAGGGTACGAGTCCAGGCTCTAAACACAATCAAATGGTTATGACTCACAGGTGGAAGACTCTGTTGAGTACCTTATTTAAGTCAAGGACTTGGATTGGGATCATCTATGACCGGTGTGGTGCATTTGTGTCCATCTATTTGTGCCGTTTGACAAGAAGTTTAAACGTTTACATTCGTGGTATTAGCCGCCAAGTGGCTAGCTTCCATATACATGCATATCATTTGTGATTAAAAGTGTTGTGCTTGTTGTTTTAACATATGCAAATTTCCCCAGTTGTGAGACAAATAAAGGTTATCTTATCTTATATTACATCAGTGGTTAATTTCATTTTATATTCTTGCAACAGTTAAGGTAGCATGTTATTTTTACCCTGCTCATTTGTGAAACTGTCTTACCGGAAAGGCTGATTTTGCTAATTCGGTTAAAATGTGATTTAAAACAATGCCTACACAGTTTGAATCCAGAAAAAAACAACAACATGATTTCAAATGTAACTGATCCCAATGGGAATTTTCATTTTTAAAGGCGACCAGCGGACCAAATTGTGGCCAACCAGAGGGTACGCTGTGCAGGAATGTGTGTTATGTGATCGCATTTCTGTCCATTCCTTTGAGTTTGTGGAGGATGATATTTCACCACCGAGTGACTATTTTGCAGCAAATTGGAGCCTCACAGGTTGAAGGGCCCTACCAATAGAAGAGCCCCAAAGGCGAAACGGAAACACCATCCTAGCAGGCTGACTATTGTTCCTCCTGACTCAAGGTTCAGGCAGCAAGTCATGTTACCTTCCATTCATTCATTGCCACAGCAATCTAGAGTTGCTCCATGAACATTTACAGTCGCCATTTATTCAGCTCTGTTCTGAACGGTGACTCATTTTGTCGATGAGGGGGAAAAAAAGCTCCTGGCATTTTGATCTCAGGCCCAATTTGTTTTGTTTTTTCTTTAAAAGAGGAGAAAGTAAAATGATAGAACTTGCCAGACGAGTAGACGAAACAAATGGACGGATACTGAATGCATTAACAAACCCTGCAGTGACAAAAGGTTTGTGGGAATGCAAACTCTAATGGCACGGATCAGAATTATGGTTAGAGCCATTAGATAGTGTAACTTACGATGACAAAAAAAAGGGTCCGCCTGCTCAGCGCAATGTTTGACCAAAGCAATGCTACCATGAATAGAATGAATGAATGTTCCGGGTGGGTAAGTAAAAGAACAGTGAAATTTTGGCTAAATGTTTAGAACTAATGATCACTGACGCAGACTGATTCAGAACCAGTGAACAATTTGTATCGAAATCATACTTTGATTTGGTGGCGCTATGGTTTAAAAAAACAACTGGTCATGCCCTAACGTGTAAGACAAAAACTATTTGGTTTTTAACATTTTGCTTGACAGAGATGCTGAAGTGCTAAACACACCTCAATGGGATAAATAGCTGTGAGCCAGCAGACGTGCAGCGCAATTAAGGCAGTGCAATGTCCGGCATCAACTTCCTGGACAAGCGTAAATACAATTTACGACAGTGGAATCTACCCACAATACACTAACCGTGTTTATCTCTTTTACCACCTTTCAGTTTCTCTGCATCAATCAATTGATACATGTTAATTTCACCAAGCCTTACTTGTATTGAATGTCACTATGCTGTCAGGGATGACTAATTTAAAGCGTCAGAAAATACGTGCAGGTTACACACTGAATTTGTCTTTTTAGGCATAGGCGTGTACTTAGCGGCTTTGGAAGTAAAGACAAACCGTTTTGTCGCGCAGTTGTTTGTATTTTAATGAAAGACTCCAACTGGCGTTTGTAAAAGGGGTGAGGACTCGGCATATTTGTGTTTCCAGATATTATTCCATAGCGAGGACACACTGTGGCATACAGCAAACACAGAGGCACATATGATAAATGATCATTAAGCAAACAAAACGTATCAGGGGGACTTTTAGCGTGGGCATAAATGGTGATTTGAGTTGTGAAACCTTTAGCCAGCATTGTAGCTTTTGACCATTTTTTTTAACCACATGATTTTGCTTTTGTTTGTATTTTAAGTGTGGCCCTACTACTCCTCAGTACAAGGAGTACTATACAAGAAGTACTAAGGGGCCAAAAGTGGAGTATGTTGAGATTCAATCCATTTTACGTGTGACCGACAAACACCGTTGTGAGACAAATATGCAGGTGTGCTCAGAGGCATGTTCGTGCAGGCACACTGAACAGGTTCAATAAATGATAACAAGAAGCTTCACACATTAGTAGAAAGACAAACACACACAGGCACGTACACACACTGGGAGTCTATTACCATGTCTCCAGGGGTCCTTCGGTTCCACTGCTCCAGAAACAATGTCGTCATCTGAAGGAAACGTCACCCTCTTGCCACTTTGCTTGTGTTTATCATCCTCTTCCTCCACTGTGGGATAAAGCACAGCATGGTCCGTGCCAGTTGGCTCGCCTGCATTTGACTGGCTATCTGCCTCGCTGTCAACCAGGACAACTTGCCTCCAGGGGTCTGAAATACCACCTGACTGCAACGGGACAGTTGTCTCGGCTTCCAGCACACCGCTCTCGTCCAAGCTCAGGTCCACACCCATGTCCATCTCCCCGCCATCATCTTCTTCTAGCGGATCATTTAACTTAAGGGGTTCGGCGTCCTTTGGGTCCTTCATTTTATCGACAGCATCGTTGTCCTTGTGGTCCCCATTGCTTGGGAAGAATGAGTCAGTCGGGTTCGGTGACCGAGTGTGGCCGCTGCCCTGTCTATTCCCATTGACCTCATCAATTTCCAGTGTGTCCTTAACCTGGTGGTTGTCCCCCTTGGCCACCAGAAGGTTGTCAGTGAGCTGAGGCATGGTTTCAACGGGGAGCACTGTTTGCCTATCGGTGTCACCGATCAGCTCAGAGATGCAGTCTCTGTCCGTGCAGAAGGTAGTGTTACGATGACCATCGTCCATGCTCGTTTTGGTCTTGATATTGCACAGATCGAGACGCTGCTCTCCGATATTTACGTTTTCATGTCCAGTGCAATGCAAAAGTCTTTCACTCTCAGCAAACAGCCTCGACCGGCAAATTGACAGGGATATGATTAACAGGCTGCAAAATTCTCAAGTGGACACTTTGATGACTGTTTTTTGAATTAGAGTGCGAGTGTAGAGATCATCAATAATACACTAGAAGATGCCTGTGTGACATGTGAAATTGCAGTCGCAGTTCGGAGGCAACTTTCTGCCACCAAATGACATGGATGGAGGTTGACAGCAGTTAATAAAGGACTACCAGCCAGCCAGTCAGTCTTGGCGTCTCCAGTACATTAGCAGAGTGATCTTTTTCTTCTTATTTTTTTTTTACAGTGACGATCTTATTCATTTGGAACTAGGCGAGTTGACCTGCTGTTAGCTAGCGTGCTACAGTCGATGCCCCGCAATGACACCTAGGCCCAGGCATCCTCGCATACCTGCCGTGTCACGTAGGACCTCGAAGTGCATTATTTAGGACGCATGGAAAGTAATCGTTGTGGTCGTCTCACTTCGGGTGTCACGCCGCAACAATCGGCTCACATCCCAGCTCGTCGAACAGCACTGGCGGCTGGAAAACAAACAGGCGTCACACCGACACACACCGACCGAGACCTCTTCAGCATGTCTCCGAGGGGCTCGAGAGCAGACACCTACTCTCGGTCCCGACTATCGTTCGTTTTTTTAGGAGGTATGTATCCAGTAGGCGGACAAGTCCGCGGAAAGTACAGTAAGTTGGACGTGTTTTTGTCCAACGCGATCATTCGCAGGTAGGCGGCAGGCTAGCTCGTAAAGTCCAACAAGCGTTTGTTGTTCACACATCTGACGTCAGCGTGTCGTACCACACGGGCTGCATTCAACAGCCTCACTGTTCCGAAAGTGTTGCTAAAAGTGTTGCAAAAAAATATCAAACGAGCCCCACAGGAGCATGTAGAGGCATGTGGCTGAAGTACTCGCGCTCACCACTTATGTCAAAGTTAAAACTTTCGTTTTTATTTTTATTGATCTATTTTTTTACTCCCAAATACAGTATATATCAATACAAGGTGCCTTTTGAGATTTTCCATTGCGCTTCATACAATGAATTAAGTGCATGTTATGCTGTTAAAAAACAGCCAATAACAAGGTTTGGTCAAGCTCAGTCGACGATTAAAAACAAAGCATTGTTATTATTTTTAACTGTCAATGTGATCTGACTTGTGAGTTGTGGGGAAAATGTGTCCTCTGGCCCTATCTTGTGGCAGATTCTACTAGTTCTGGAGTTTTCATTCTACCCGAAATGTTCGTTTTTTTGTTTTGACCTTTATTTTTTAAATAGTTTTAATTTGGTTTTAGAGAAAATTTATTTTGAAGTTTCGTTAATTTTTTTTTTAATATGGGTTTGGTTCTTTTGTAAATACAAATCTACAGCAATACCAATTACATTTAGAATCGACCGTGAAAGCTCATATTGAAAAAACAATGAAGGACATTATGCTATAAATATACTGGATCTAGTTTTGTAAATTGAAGATGGAGTTTCAATTACCTTTATTAAAGCATTTTCATGACGGATAATTTCCACTTTTCCAATTTCCTTGGCTCGTTCCCTTACGGTTGCTGGAGTGATCCCACGTAACAGTTTCCTCCCACAATAATGCAGGTCCATTCATGATTTCAGTTTAGGTGAATGCATTTATTGAACAATTTGTTTGGATTGTTGAGCAGAAATGTACTTCGAACATACCAGAAATATTGTAGTTTGTCACCCTTAAATGCACCCAATGTTGTGCTTTTAAGCCCGCCACCGAGTAGTCAAAAATATGGGCTATTCAGAAAGGCTGCAATGAGGTATCAGTGATTTCTTGTGCACTCAAGGTCGCATATGTAGCCGGCACAATCTTCTAGCCTTAGACAGACCAGTTACCTTGGGGCTTCAGGAGATTCGCCGAAACTACTAAAAGCATTTAGAAGGTACTCTGAATTTGTACATAGAAATATTAACTCTGCAACTAGCTTGCGTGCCGCTGTTGAGAAAAAAAAACCCACAACCAGCAGGTGGTAGTACAGACTTCAGTTTTGTTTTTTTAAAAATCCTTTGACAGTGTTCTGATCCTCACCTTTAACAGTTTGCAGTGAATATCCCTGCAATATTCACAGTGAGAAGTGCAGCAATCAATTTGCATTCAGAACATTTTGTATGGTTTGTATTTGGTTGAGAAACTCAAGCATTGTAGGAGTCATTTGGAAAAAATATATATTTATTGTATTAAAAATAACCTTTGCAAATATCAATTAAAAGTCTTGTGACTGAGTATCTTGAGCAGTAATCTCCTCTCTGATGGGCTTGGACCTTTTGGGAATGAGCGCCGCATGGATATTGGGGACCACACCGCCATCTGAAATGGTGACACCAGCAAACATCTTGTTGAGTTCCTCATCGCCCTTCACCGCCAGCAGAATATGACGAGGGGCGATGCGCTGCTTCTTGTTGTCGCGACAGGCATTGCCCGCCAGCTCCAGGATCTCGGCGCATAGGTACTCCAAGATGGCAGCGAGGTAGACCGGCGCACCGTTGCCCACACGCTGAGCGTAGCTGCCCGCCTTTAGCAACCTGTGGATGCGACCGACTGGGAAGGTGAGGCCGGCCCGCACAGATCTGGAAACCGCAGATTTGGGCTTTGCAGCAGCTTTCTTTCCACGGCCAGACATCTTCAGGCGCTCCGGTGTTTCTGTCCAAAATGCAGAGTGAAATTACTTCTTAGAGGGCTGCGTTTGAAGACCATATACTCCTCACAAAACCTTGGAATATTTGTCTTTTGAAAGAATGTAATACAGCCTTGACAGGTAAACTTTAAAACTGCCCAACAGTGCAGTGTTGCAGCACTTTGTTCTTCCACAAGCGATCCAGGAATCAAATACATTTCCTGCTTAAATTAGGATAGATAAAAATGGTCAGATACATTTTAATATCAGCCAATGACCACACCTTTCAATAGCTGAGCCAGTACCATTGCAAGTTTTCAGAGAGAAGCATCAACTGATCATCAAGGGTAATTAGCAGGTTGCAACAGATACTGGAAGAGTCACAGAAAGGCATAAATTGCATATTTTGCAAAAATGATTGAAACACTGGACAGTTGGGGCATTAAGTTTCAAGATAGTCAAAGTTGACCTGTAAAAGGCTCACTTTTATTTTACTTGGGCAACAGCTACAACTGGGTGAATATTATAAAAACCAAATAGCATTTGGCAGGGCAGGTCATTCTGGAAGTTGCATTTACACTTTTTTTCTTAGCAAGAAGCTGAGCTGCACAGTGTGTGCATGAGGTTCCATTCCTAAAATGTTCAGTGTGGGGTACATTGTATTACCTAATTACCATTTTGTTGTTAAATCCAGCTTCTTTCACCTCAGACAGCTGGCCAAAATAAAACCTCTCCTCTCTCATGAACACTTTGAGACAGTAATTCATGCCTTTGTCACATCCCGGCTCGATTACTGCAATGCCCTTTACTTTGGAGTCAACCAGTCCTCCATTAAGCGCCTTCAGCTGGTCCAGAATGCCGCTGCTCGCCTCTTGACTGGTACTCGTAAGAGGGAGCACATAACTCCTACTCTGGCATCCCTTCACTGGCTCCCCATACATTTTAGAGTTATGTTCAAGATCCTCTTATTTGTTTTCAAATCTCTAAATAATCTCGTGCCACCTTACCTCTCTGAGCTCATCCGCCCCTACACACCTGCCCGGCGCCTCAGGTCTGCGGACCAGACATTATTAGAAGTGCCAAGAACTAAACTGAGGCTCAGAGGCGATCGAGCCTTTTCTGTTGCTGGTCCCTCTCTCTGGAATGACCTCCCACTGAACATTCGGCAAGCCTCCTCGCTGCCCATCTTCAAAACCCTCCTCAAAACTTTGGCATTCGACTCAGCATGACTTATGACTTAGATTTGTTCTCGGTTTTACTGTTCGGTGCTTTCTACCGTCTTTATTACCGATTTGTTTTACTGTTTATCATACATATGTTCAATTGATCCATGTACAGCACTTTGTATGCAGCGATGGCTGTTTGAAAGTGCTCTATAAATACAGTTGACTTGACTTGACCATTGCTTTTGATTCAAATTCTGTTGGGGGGGGGGGGGAGTAGCCCACTTTCAGCCATAAAATGACACAAGGCCTTAAAGTTTGACACATCAGACTTAAAAGAATTGTTTGAAGGAACTGGGACCATTTCACACACGACATTAAATGTAAAATATATATTTTATTCTTCCATTAGTTGGGCCTCTTGGGGAGAGGGGTGCAGCGGGGGTTAAAAAAAAAACCCTAACACAAATAGTCCACAAAGTCACCAAATAACTCACACAAACCTTAAGTCATCACAATTGCTTCTCCAGGTTGCAGTGCTACATACCTTGCCAGCCGGGAGGTTCAAAATGGGGGGAAAAAAAGTGCCTGAAGTGGGGTTTCAGCAAGCTGTTTTTATTCCAGCGCAACAGTCACGTGTTGATTGATGACACCTGGCTTTTGCTCATTGTCAATCAAAACGACCGCCTCGGAACTCATTTGCATTTCTTCTACGAGTCATACATTTCATCTAAAAATGTACATGTTTATGTATCTTCATATGCTAAAACATAACGTGCAAAAGCAGTCGTTTTTTCATTTTTATTTTAATTGAAATTGGGAATGTGTGTTTGGTAGTGGGTTACATTTTGTAATGTGGCGGTGCGATGTAGTGATTGAAGATAGATACCGTACTTGATACAGCACTTGTTTGTGTTTAATGAGTGAAAGCAGCAGGCGGATAAACGTACAGTTTTAAAATGTGCGGCAATGTAAATGCATGTCTGTCAAGATAAGAAAAGATAAGAAAACCTTTATTCGTCTCACAATGGAGAAATTCCCAATTCACAGCAGCAAACATCATGAAAGGGAGAAATAAAAGAACAAAACTGATAAAAATAATAATAATAAGTAATAAAAATAAAAAGTAATAATAATAATAATAAGTAAATAGGTATAAATAACAACATCAGATAAAAATAAATGCAATTCACAGTAAAGCAGCATCATGATACATTCAGAATAACCTGTACTGTGTACGTTTTTGGGTCGGATTAACACAGGCAATTGTTGATTTCTACAATTAGGTTTTTTTTCCACCCTGAAAATGTATTTCTTAAAGGGAAAGTCAAAGAAAAAAATTATTTATATTAATATGTTCTATAAGTTTAAACACGGAATTCTGATTCGCATTCCGTTTGTGGAATGAAATAAAAGTGAAATATTGAAAGACGCCAAAGAAAAGAGGAGTGTTGTGACAGCTTCATCCTTGCTTCCTTGCATCTAATCTGTCCAAGGACGTTCTACTGGGGAAGGTCCTCGCTTAATTTGTCTTCTGGCTACTCTGTGATTGGCCCTTTGCCATCTTTTTAAATTGATACACGCAGTCCAAATGTCTCTGTGTGTTCTCCATGTCTCATTGTCCTGCTCGGTGGGCGGAGGGCAAAGGGAGGGCTCACTTCAGTATTGGCAATGGCAGACCCATTACGTTACTTTGTAGCAGGAGGAAGGAAGATGCTCAACTTGACTGTGAGTCTTTCTTGTGAGGTAAAAAAAAAAAATTATGATCAGACTGTAACTTTTCCTTCAAATTCATCTTTGTTAATATATTTCTGGATGTATTTTTTCACGATTACGATGATGATTATTATTGTGCAACAAACTAAGCTTTTATAATTTGCAACTTGTAAACTTTACAGAATTTGAATTTGTACTAATAATAATTGTATTTCTATGGTTCCTTTTTATTTCTATAGTTCCTTTTTAAACACGTTTATATAGGTTCTTTAAATGAAACATCAATACAAACTACCGGTAGTTGAGTTAAAAATGCTACTTAAGAGCTTAACACACCTTGCACTTAACGTCAGCATCAAAGACTAATATTGGTTAATATTGGTGCCAATATAAAATTTTCTTCGAATTAAATTTAGTGTTCACTAATATTAAGAACCTCATGTGGATGGTAAGTATTACATAAAATGTATAAAAGTAATTATTATTAATACAATTGTAAAATAAAAGAAATGGTAACAAGGAGCAACACAACAACCATTGAATTGAAGCCAAAAAATGTGGAAAAAAAAAACCTGTTTCACTGTTTACATTCTATTTACTTATGAAATGAATGTATGTTTGTTTATGTGCAATATTATAGAGTGCTGTGTCTTCTATTAAAAAACAAATTGCAAAAAATGTTTTTTTGACAGGGTCGGGGGGAAGTGCTGGCACAGATTATTTGTATTTCATTCAGTTCAATGAGGAAAGATGAGATGAAAAGGTGAAAATTACATTTACGGTATTTGAAACCAAAACAGTGTTTTAGTGTGAAAAAAAAAAAGAACCTAAAGGGCAAAGAAAAGTCCTCTGTGTTTATTAGCAACAGTAGCTATGAACACTGAATGTTGCTACTGCTGACTGACGAGGTGGGATGACGAGGACAGCGGATGAGATCTGTCGAGCTATCCCATCATATGGTCCAGCTCAAAACAGAAGGCGAAAGCAGATGCCAAAGTCTCCAGAAAAAAATGTCTTGTAAGCCAGAAGCCATTTGGTCTCTGTCTGTACGTCTCACAAGGTGGACAACTCCGGCTTCTTTCGGCCTTCCCTCCCAGGAGTAATAAATCTAAAAGCGGCAGCTTTTACGAGGATTGTGTTGCTACATTTAGTCTGTTCTCGGCTTTATGGACATGTATCGCGATGTGGCAGATTGGACGGATGAAAGTTTGAGAAAATTGGATGCTGAGCAACAAAATTCAGGTTCAAAAATGTCCTGACAGGCTACATGTTAACAGACAAATGAATGCCTCCCTCAAAAAAAAAAAGAAGTGGCTTTGTTCAGATCAGCATTTTATTTCAGGCATATGCATTAAGCCTTAACTTGACAACACCTAACGCATTCTTGGGAATTATTTTCTTCCTCAGCTCAGGTAAAGTCATAAAAAAACGTCTGCTTCCGGAAGTAGTACTTCCCGCTCTTACTATTTCTGGAAATTCTGGATGGCGGATGAGTCAAGAATAGAAGAAATGTTTGACAGATTTTTTCCACTTAAGCGTAGTCACTCTGCCTACAAACCTTTATCCTCCTCGCTGGTACCGCGCCAGATGTGATGGCTACCATATGGTGGTACCCCCTTTTCAACACTAGCATGGACCTTGGGAGGCGTAGAAGGCAGGGACTGCATTTGGCACCAAGCAGCAGCGTGTGGGGTTTGACCAGAGGAAGGACATCATCACATCATTAGAAGGATGAAGGACAAAGACATTTTCCATCATTCCGCCTTCTATCCCACCTGTACGCTACTACCGCCCCTCCCAGCCGCCAAACCATCTGTTTTTCTCCACTTCCTCTTTGCTCCCATTCTTGGTTTTAAGCCATTAGCGTGGAACCTCAAAAGTGGGGAAACAATCCTCTAGATTAACCCCTAATTTCAAAATGTTTCCCCATGGGAAATAATGCAAAGTGAATGAATATCATGTCCATTTTTGACTGGTTTCACAAAATTAAACGAGAACAACGTAAAAGTACTCTGCATTTGAAGATACGTGGTGGCCAGAAACATCAACAAAATCTTCAAAACAAAGATGGGAACATGTGTTTTTGTCCAGTGAAATGAATGCCAAGGTATGTTTGGTGCTCATTACAAAAAGAAAACAAGACCTGGGGCTCTATTTTTGTCGCTTGGCATAAAAACCGGCAATTTTTTTTGCCAGGACAAGTTTAGTTTAGTGTGTTTTGGAATTAGACTGCGCTGCGCCACGCTGGGCATTTTGACAGACCAAGGGTATTTCCTACTGACAGAAAGTAGACTAGATATTAGACTGACTAAAAGCAGGTCTAAGTTGTGGTGCAGGTGGTGCAACATAATCAGTGTTGCTGTCGACGGGCCGTCGTGTGCCGAAATTAAGTTGGCGATGGGGTGAGGTCCTCACCTGCTGAAACGTAATCATTGACAATGGTTAGGGTTTGGGGGCTGTTTTCGTTCAGCTGGACAAGGGGGAAGGAATAATAGTCGTTTGTGTTTTCACAAAACCATCAGGATTTCACCAATAAGCAAAACTAATGCCAGGGAAAGCCTACTAAGACATCTGAAACTTATCGAATACACTCCCCCCACATTGCAACGGGTCTTTGTCGTGCTGCAACAACGAGGCACTCAAAAGCAGCCAGACCAACGATACATTCTTAACCATTATTCAATGACATGCATGCACTCATGGCTGACAACAAGGCGCTTTAAAGAAACCACACCAGGAGACAGAAGGCAATGTACATTTTCGGCATACAGGGATACTAGCGAGCCAGCATGTCGCAAATGTGCTGGATAGCTACTGATGTGAACAAAGGCGCTCAAGTTCTGATTTCATGAGGGTCATGCAGACCCCAAGAGAGTCTCTGGACCCCGTTTTAGCCATGGCGCAAAAATCAGGATTACTGTACTCAAATGACAAAACAAAAACAAAAAAAAAACAGTTTAATGTTAACTCTCTGAAACTCAGTACGGCATTGTTCTCAGTCTTTGCACATGTTTTCCGCAATTTCAAACATCTACATTGTACCTTGAAACAAACCTCTGAATTCACTTTACAGGGTCTTTAATGAGCACACATCATACCGTGATATAGCTGCAGTTCACTCATTGTATGAATTCCCACATGTCTGTGATGTGTTTGAGGGAGTTTCCCGTTCCCAGCCCTCCTGCTTCCTTGAGAACAGCCATGTAGAGGAAGTGGCAGTCCTGGCATGGGTCTCTTCCCAAGTGGACTCCGCCCTCAGAGGTGGGTCTCCATGTAGAAAAAAAAAAATAATAAAGACAGCTGGATTCTGAACTATGTTTCATGAATTGTTGTTTTCCAGTCCTCGTTCTCCTCGTAACACAAGCCCAGCCGCCCTGCTCACTAATAAACACCGTATATGACTCGATTTCACAGCTGGACTTTCTTTCTGGACATCTCTAGTTTTTTAACAGGAGGAATTCCCGAGCCGTCACTCAGGATGTTATGACATGATATCCGTGAGTTGGATCCGTGTGTTCCGTATGACACACATTTAAAAAAACAAAAAAAACATTCCTTTATGCCAAATGAATACTTCATTTAGCTACATTTATGGGATAAAAGGGGTTCAAGAAGTTGGGGAAGTTTGTACACCAGAGTAGAAGGAGGTGATGACGGGACTACGACAGCAGTCTCGACAAGTGACAGTGTGTGTCATAGTTTAGAGAACACATATTTGCATTTGAGCCACGGAGAACTGTCGGGCTGAACAATTCAATGAATTCAAATCGGGTCGTAAAATGCAATTTTCAAACGGCAATGGCCGCATATTGCGTTCTACACTGTCCAGATGACTTCAGTGCTTCAACCATTGTTTCATGCAACAGGAAGAGTTGACGTGACAAAGTCATAGATTATTGTATGTAATCTGATTTACGATTTATTGGCTCTTGCTGACGCCACACTTCACGAATTTTGTGAAGTGTTTCGTAAGTTAACTCCAACTGAAGTAGATAAACCATCTTCCATATGAATTTCCAGTTCATTTGCCTTTATTTTAGCATGAGCCTATAAAACCAAATCATTCATGTAGAACAAATCTGATCATATTGTCATACAGATTAACGCATTGCTTGTGTTTTTTTTTTAAAAAACATACATTGGAAGAAGACCTTGGAAAAAAAGAATCAGATATTAAATCACAGTCGTAATGGTGACCCATTGCAATGATTAAGATTTTCAAAATAGTTCAAAGTAAGCCAATGTCATTTTAGCGATTTGTATTTTGAAATGGATTTTGACATATAAAGGGCCTATTATTACACGCTGCATTTTCACTAATTCATTGCTGTACCAAGCCTTAAAAAGAGAGCAGATATCATTTTCATGAAATATTGGAAACATTTACAGATGTTTGGAGTTAGACTTTTCCTCCGCTAATTCTATTTTGTTCGGTCAACCAAGTTGATACTGGTCGGATTCCAACTTATGAAACGGATGATGATACTATCTCAGTTTTGGATAAAAGGGACATTATATCTCCTCAAAATCTTCATACTGGCTATTGTGTTTTTAAAGAAATTGTAGTAAAACAAGTAACAAGTAGAAGATGGACGGAATGTTTCCTATCTAAAAGTCTCCAAGTCTTATCGCTGCCACAACATTTTAAATCACTCTCAATCAAAAATGGAGTTAGAGTATTCCACTACAGTTTTCAGTGGATCATCTGGAACATGGAAGGCGGATGTAACTTTTGAATTCCAGTTAATTTAGTTTTGGGTTATACATTTAGGGCTATTCTCTCATGCGCTTTTTTTTTTGGGCTGCGCAGATTCTCCCACCACATTATTTATGTATTTTTTGTTTAACCAGGCGCAATTCCAACCTGGAGGCTACTTGGGGTTTGGTGTCTTGCCTAAAGACACTTCGACAGTGGACAGCCGGAGCGGGGACTTACGTCTGTCATTTACAGCGTACATCTTCATCTACATACATGCATGCTAGCTCCATTGAAGACTCTACATACATGAAGTCTACATACAAAATCTGCATAAAGTATTGATTCTCAGTTGCTTAAAAGTCTCGGGAAATATGATTGCTAAAACGCATGATAACAGTCTGAGAGAGTCAAGCAAGCAAGTCGAATGCACGGAATGTTTATACAACCTGTTTTTTGTCCCCGTGTTTCTGCCCAGAAACACAATCCACATGTGTCTTTTTCGCCCAATAAAGCACAATACCGGTTCCTTTAAGCATCCTATCATTGCTTCCATTTTGTTATTCTATTAGCAGGCATCTTCAAAACAAGTCTGGAAGGGACACCTGCTCTGGTGCTCATTTTTTTCCGCAACAGCCTTTGACTGTGTGCCGTCAGCACCCAGATGGGCTCTTCGTCGTTAGCGTGCATGTTGGCCTATCGGTGTGTGCACTCTACAGTCTACACACACAAACGCGCACACCTGATGTTGACTCAGAGCAGGTTTGGGGAAATGGCGAAAGCATGTGTGTGTTTTTTTTTTTCCAATTGTTTTTATATTGGAGGTAGATGTAGTTGTGATGAATTATAGTTTACCGGTAATTATATTGGCATGCATTTGATCTCTCAAGAGTATGGGCTTATCAGTTGATTCTCAGACAGGACAAGTCATTTTATATGTCTGTTTTTCATAGTGCTGCAGGGAATACGCACATGCACATTGATGGGTAATGGTGACACACACACACACACCGGTGAACCCCCCCCCCCCCACACACACACACACACATTTGGAACTCACCTTCCCCAAATAAAATAAAAACATACTATAGTCATCCTCTCTCCTTTGCTCATCCATTAGCCATTTCTCAATATTAAGAACACAGAGTACAGTCTCAGTCTCGTTAACTCAACAAGTGCAGTCTTCTTTTTGTGCCACTGATTTTTCACGGGATCAGAAGGATGGAAGAAGAGACAAGAAGTCAAATTGAGAAACGGCAATTGTTCTGATGGGAAAGTTGCCCTTGCCAACATGGAGGCCACATTACCACACGTTTTAACCTGCTCTAGTCAACTGTAATTGTATCTATCCATGAAGAGACAGCAGCAGCTGTCAACAGTCTCTGTCTTTTGATGGCAACCTCAGTTTTGCTCTTCAGTGTGTTTTAATGAGCCACGAAATGCTAATTTGCCTTCGTAAAGTACGATGAAAACCTTCAAACCTTGCTGCAGTGAAACATGGTGGCAGCAGCATCATGATTTTACGCTGTTTGACAGTGATTCATCTGGGACTTAGGGAATTGTGAACAGTTCCAAGTAGGGGTCAGTGTTAGCACAAAACCTTCAGGCTTTTACTAGAAAGACCAAAAAAAAAAAAGTCCACAAAAGCCCACTAGAAAAGCTGAAATTTTTTGTAGGGGTTAAATCAGGATAAAATGTCATCTTCAGATTCTTGTGGATGCAACACTCCAATATTGATGTTGAAAAGAGAGGAAATGGAGCGCAAAAAGGGGGAATGAGAGGTGAAAAAGAAGGGAAACAGTGAGCTCAGACACACAAACCTGTAGGGAAGCGCTAGCTTGGGCTGGGACGACTTTGCAGATGTTTCAAGTGCAAATCTAATCTTTATGCCAGGCCTTCTCCCTCGTTTTGTTGCTCTCCCCCACCCCCCTCCACTTTTTTTGTATATCTATTTCCCCTTTGTTTTGGAAAATGCTGAAAGATATCTATATACTGTATCTCATGGGCGACTTGCGCAGGTGTTCTGGCCCTATTTATATGTATACATTCTGTATGTATGTGTATGTGCAGCAGTTAGGAGCCGCAGTCACCACTTTGCTGCAGCGTCTCATTTTTGTTTTGCTGCCCTCATTCTTACCCCAAATACAATGTGTCATATTATCAACAACCGGAAACTAATTCATTTCATCATACATCATATGTTTAAAAATAATACGTGTTCAATATCTGTGTGCTGGAGCAATAGTCTCCACTTGGCTGCAGTGTCCCGGTTTACTGACTGTCGATCTCATTTTGAATAAAATGATTTGCCTTGCAAACAGCCATATGCGGAGAAGTGCAGTACAGTACAGTAATATTTATTTCTTTATTTTTAATCACATACCACCAGTTTAACTTATCTGTGAGTTGGCTCCACAGTCTCAACTTTGCTGCATCATGCCGATTTACTTGCTGTCCTCAGTCTCATTTTGAATAAAGTTTGTTGCTTCACCAACAGCCACAAGTCAAAAAGTAATTCATTTCATCAGATATCACCCATTTAAAAACTTTACCTTCTGTGTGTTCATTCCACAGTCTCCACTTTGCTGTAGCAGTATCTATGGTGTTTGCCCAGTCATTTCTTCGATGAACTTACCCTATTACTACGCAAGCAGAAGTCCTCTGATTAAACCTTTTAGAGATGTAGTGCATGGACCAAGAAAGAAGTCATCACATTTAGGAAGAGATATTGAAAATGGAGATAGTGTCATTTCTTTGCCGTCAATGGAAGTATTCACAGCCACAGAATAAAAATTACTACCACCCACGTATTTGTAACATCTCAAGTCATCCTCCCTGAACCAGGAGTGACGTTCCAGCTGTAAATTGTCGCGATCGCGTCAAACTTCTCCTTTTCGTTTTCCCGCTTTGCTTTCTTGTCTGATTAGATGTGACACAGCGGCTATAAATTCTCCAATGGAAGCTGTCCTATGAGAAGAGACCTGTGTACTGCTTGTAAACCGTTAATTTAGCAGAGAGTCCAACTCTCATGGTGGTAAACATCTGGAGAAGAAGTCATTTTGTTCCATTCACTGCGTTTTTTGTTTTTTTTTCTCTCTTATTGACTTAACAACTACCACTGATGGACAGCCTGTAGAATATAGAGCGGAAACGCACATTTGGACAAAAACATTGCCTAATATGGAAAGTTGTGCTCATCAATGGCAACACCTCTACTACTTTAGCTGCAAATGGAAGCAACAAGTCTCAGGTGAGCCCTGAAATCCAATCGGAACTTTTGCCAGATGTTGAAAAGACGTCGGAACATTTGTCTCCAAGCACGTATTACCTTATGCAACCGAGCACTCTGGAAGTTGCCACCAACAGGGTGGGCCCTGCTATGATTGTCGACCTCAAACATGGGCGTGGTTTGACATTTTGGGGGCGCCTGAAAACAGATGCTATCGCACAGCTTTGAACAGTTAATTCCATTGACCAGTAGAAGGAGGAACCAAGGTATCCCACCCTTTTGGGATGACGTGGTCCAAACTTTATTGAGCCAAGGCACATTTTGTTCGCCAAATAGTACAATTGCCCAATCAATTTTTCAACATTTGTTGAAAAACAAGAATATAAACAACAAATTAATTCACTTAAATATTTCTCAAAACAACTTGGATGGAAATTCCATTACAGTAATCCTGCTCCACTGCTTTGGCTTCATTGGGTTACATTCCAGATCACCCTCTACATTTTTTTATAGTATTTACGGCACATTGTTTGCAAGTTTTAATAAACGACCGCTTTAACGTGATAATAGACATATTCTTCTTGGAACTCTTAACTTAAAGTATGTTTCCAGTGAAAGAAAGTAAGACCGTTGAATTTACAGAACGCGTGTACGATGTGGCGCAGGATGTGGTCAGGATGGTACCACCTCTGCCTCAATTTGAGCCAGAAAAACGCCTGACTGTGATTGCTCATAAATGTTTGAGTCTTGTAGATTAGGTTTATGCAAATAATAAATCCAAACGAACCATGAATTCACATGAAAAACAGTTCGACAATTTATATAGTAAGAGTTGTTAACTCACTAAAAACACTTTGACTTGCCGTCTTGTAAGCGTTCACGATAACAACTTCACAAAATTCTACAAAACCAAAAGTGTGGCGCAAACAAAAGTCAGTAAGTCATAAATCAGATTATAACAACAACGCAAACAAATCTGTGGCTCCATCACTTCAACTTTTCATGTATTGTGAAAAAAATGATATGTAAACTTGGGAACTGCAGTTAAGATAAGATAAGATATCCTTTATTTGTCCCACACTGGGGAAATTTACAGCCTTCAGCAGCAAGATTGTGGTTAGAAAGAAGAGAAAAGTTTAAGAGAAGAGAAAACACAGTTCAATTAAGTGCAATATAAATACAAATATGGATAAGGTCAATAAGTTCTTAAGCACTCAAGTTCTGTAGACATTATATCAATAAATAGACTAAGTAAAATGAAACAGTTTTGCTCCTCAAATGGCAGCCTTTGCGATTTAAAAATTGCCTTTTACCATACTGCAATGTGGAATTGATTTTGATTAATTCTTCAGTCCAGGTTGTCCTCAAAATGTTGATATAAACCTTCCAACAGCTAAAAACAACTGAATCGACATCCAGAGATTCTCTTCTCAGCTTCCTCCTCAAAATACAGCTGTTCAGGCAAGCAAAAAGTGGAATGCACCAAATTGAGAGACACCTGCAAAAACATCATTTTTCATCCATGAACTTTTACAAGAATAGGATGAAGCAAAGCTGGATAGGAAAAGCTGCTTTCTTTAGGAATGTTGGTCGTGATCTTTGTCTGCTACTCGCGTTCATGTCCAGCTCAGTGCTGCAGTCAATCATGGCCTGTTTCTTGGATCGTCAAAGAAGCTTTTGGGCTCATGCTGGGGCCTGATTGACGGTCTGACTCGCTACACCTGCTTCAGTCTGCTTGTTCTTGTTCGCTTTCAGAATGGGTCGCTGTTTGTTTTATGTGACTGGGCTCGACGGCAGCACGCAACCGGTGGAGTCATTGACATCTGCCGCAGCGATCTGGGACCCTCTCATTTTATGGTGTGACACACATACGTATCAAACTGCAATATAGTGTACTTCAGGGGACAGTTACAATGTCTAGTGTCCAAGAGGGAAGCTTTAGCCACCAGCGCTAAGCCATGTCAATGAATGTTGACACTGTCGCTTAGCAAAAGCCACAACATATGAAAGAAAAGTTTTGACATGTGATATTGCAGTGGATCTTAAACTCACCACCTTAAAAAAAAAAAAAAAGAAGCTGTATCTCAATAAATCTTTGGAATCAAAGAGCTGAAATATAGTGCACCTAAAAGTTACATTGAGATCCGTAACAAGTTGAATTGATTTATGTATATATATATATATATATATATATATATATATATATATATATATATATATATATATATATATACACTGTATATATATATATATCTATATATCTATATATATATATATATATAGATATATATATACAGTATATATATATATATATATATGTTGCAAATTTGCATATATTTAGGGAAATTTGCAAGATTGAATTCATTCAAATAACTGTATTATGACAGCAAACAAGTCATTGTATCATATAGCGGCATAGTGGTCGACTGCTTAGCACATCCAGCTCATAGGGGTGCCAGGATGGCAAAAAGAGAAAGTCAGCATGCTCCTTCCTGGTTCATGGATAATTACGTAAGGTGTTACTGATGGATGAGATTGAAGCAAGGGGGAGAGAGTGAGAGAGAGAGAGAGAGAGTGAGAGAGAGAGAGAGAGAGAGAGAGAGAGAGAGAGCAAGGGATGGGTCGTTCGAAGAGGAGGAAGTGTGTGACAGTTTTTGGATAGTCGGGGGATTAGATAATGGAGGAGGGAGGCCAAAGGTCATCAACGGTCCAGTAAGTGAGCCATGATGTGTAACAGCCAATGACATGAATTGTACTGGCAGTCATCCACGATGTATTGCGCATTGTACATAAGTCAGTTGCCATACGTGGAAAACATTCTGTAAATTGCTAGTTGCCACCAATGCACCATTTGTTGATGCGCAGTTTTAATTTCATTGTCTATTGCATTTACATGTTTTATGTTTGATATGTTTTATTGGCAATTTATATTGCTATTGAGCTTATTTTCAATCAGTGTTGTGTTTTAATTACCTTTGTACATTATTTTGTATCTCATGAATGCATAGTTGATATATTTGCTTTTACAATAATATTTGACTTTTTCTCTTATAATGTTGGGTGGCGCGGTGGTGCACTGGTTAGCACGCCGGCTTCACAGTGCAGAGGTGCAGGGTTCAATTGCGGCTTCGGCCTTCCCGTGTGGAGTTTGAATGTTCTCCCTATGCCGGCGTGGGTTTTCTCCAGGTAGTCTAGTTTCCTCCCACATTCCAAAAACATGCTAGGCAGGTTGATGGAACACTCTAAATTGTCCCTAGGTGTGAGTGTGAGCGAGGATGGTTGTTCGTCTCTGTGTCCTGTGCCCTGCGATTGGCTGGCAACCGGTTAAGGGTGTCCCCCGCCTTCTGCCCGAAGACATCTGAGATAGGCTCCAGCACCCTTGTGAGGAAAAGCGGATCAGAAAATGGATGGATGGAACTTTATTGCATTATATATATCATTTTATTTTAACACGTGGGTCTGGCGGCTTCACTTATGTGTCTATGTCCTAAGAATTCCAACTGCAGGCTGTAGAACACGTAGACGTGCACAGAACAGAAAAATCTCACAAGCAAAGAGAAGAGCTGTTTGTTTTCTTTATTGGGAGTCATATTCTGAACATTTTACAAGCTGCTTCTGCTGCGTCGATGTTTGCACAAAGTGAGAAGAGAATGCGACACTGGAAAAACAATAAGCAGAGAACACGATTTGAAAGGCACACAAATGTGTCATCATGGATTTTCTTTGCTGTTGGCACATGCAGACACAGCGAACAAGAAAGACTTCACTTCGGCAGCAACGACGACACACACACACACACTCCCGCACACACACACACACACACACACACACACACACACACACACACACACACACACACACACACACACACACACACACACACACACACACACACACACACACACACACACACTAGCACTAGGGATTGCATGACTTTTTTTTTTAGTCTACACTAATGTGATAAAAGTCTAGTGGACGTCGACTTGTCGCTGATAATGTCACTGGTACAAAAAATATCGGTTTTAACAGCTTGCAGAAGAAGGAATTCTTTGCAATCATCTATATTCACTGACAAGTGACGAATCCCAAAATTATACAGAACCTGTACGTTATAACAGAGGTGCCCAACCACTGGTCCGCTGGCCTTTTTGTACCAAGCCCCAAAAATAGTTTACAAAAACATAAAATGTAATGCATTGTGATGGGCTTATTCGTAGTAACAAGTGGCTCTGCCTCCTCTTCAAGCCAAAATTACATGACTTGCGATTAGTGGTTTGAACGCTGAATACTTTTTGTAGGGAACTACAATGTGATCAAAGTCAAATTGAAATCATTGATGGGTTTTTTTTTCAGCAGAAAAGCGGGTTAATGAAACACTTGAAATCAGGGGTGCCCGACCCTTTTTGACCGACGATCTACTTTTGAAGCAAACCAACCTTCCGCGATCGACTGTTCCCGCACATATGCGTGCATGCACGTGTATATGCGTGCATGCAGGCACACACTCATGCCATGATGAGCAACAGCTATAATGGCCCCGAACATTAACGAAACAGAAGAATAAAGTAGATAAAACAGTTTATGAGTCTGTGAAAAGGAAATCACTGCCTATCTTAGTGGGAGACCTGATGCGGAGGCATGGGACGCACTTTTGCAGCGTGGTAAATGCACAGATATCTCTATCGTAGCTCACGTGTACCGTTTTAAAATGCTTCTCCTCACGCTTTACATTCTCATTCTTTGCCAGCGCCATTGGTGAATTGCAGACAAAACAAATTGAATGAGTATAATAATAACAAAAAAAAAGATATATATCGCAAGAGCTCTGATCGCAAGATGCAATTGCAGACTGCTGACAACAACTTCCAGAGATGGAGGTCACTTGCCACGGTTAAAGGTCACCTCTGCTTTTTAAAATTGTATTTTATTTTTTAAATACTTTTTTGGTGAAAGTGAAACGAAATGTTTAGGGTGCAGTGTACACTAACACAAAAGTATATAATATTAAAAACACGCACACCGACACACAAATTGGCCAGATGGCAAAAACACAGTGATTTGTCAACTTCAAATTTTAAATGTTGATGCAGAGTAGATAGGACAACTTGTTGACTAGTCAACTAATTGTTTAAACCCCTATTAGTGACTTTTCAGACCCATCTCACACTCTACACGTCTTGTGGAGCAGTCAACAAGTCAACAAAATGGCTATAGACCCCATTAGCAACGAGTCAACGTCATCTTCTGAACATTACTGTTGATTAGCATAGTAGACTCATCAACTAGTCAGTTAATCGGTTCAGGCCTTATAACCGACTAGTTGACATGCTCGAATTATTGTGGGATAGTAAAGATGAAAACCATTCAGCTAATCAATTCAACTCCCTGTGACTATTCAACGTCAAGTCATTGTGGAGTGGTAAAGTCGACAAGTCAACTAGTCAATGCAAACCCTATGTCACAAACGCCCACACACATTCATACACACAGCTTTGTTAGTGCACAAGACTTAAGTTGTGAATGTTGCTCAGTTAACATAACGGTCAAACAGGTAAAGTCATAACTTACTTCATGTGAGTGTGTAGCTTATCACCAAGCTTAAATACACCATAAGACTGCAGCCTTTAAATACATTTTAAGTTAGAGAATGGACATCTACATGGAATCGTGTTCGATCATCTTTACGTCTGCAAAGAAAAGTTTTCTTTTAAATAATAACAGAGTACATTCAGAACAATAGCATTGTATTTTCTTTGTCAGCTTCGTTGATGTGTTTTGTATTTAAATAGCTGGTGACACGTAGGTGCTTTCAAGGACAACCTCAGCTTTCCTCTTGGTAGTTTTTCGTAACGATGCTTTGATTGCTGCGGTTGACTGCTGTTGCGAAATAATGCCAGATAAATGAGTAGTGTAGCTCTGTTTTCCCACTGCAAGGTACTTCCTTATGATTGATGCTTTTATTAGTGAACAAGTCCTAGTCAGACACTATTTAAGACGCTTAAGCAAGGTACACACATACCGATTTTTATTTTAACAGCTTAACCCATATTTTAAATGTGAGATACTCCGCAAATGATAAGGAAAAAAAAATCACTGTGTTTTTAATTGCTCCCAAAGTGTGTAGTATACTCAAGATGTATGAATTCAATGTTGAACACACACAGAAGGACTTGTCACTGTAAATAGTTAACAGATTTAACCTTTACAATCGTCAGGATAATCGCTCTGAATAATTCCCAGACACCTGATCATTTTCTGTAAATCATATGATTAGTGATTAGTCAACTTCAAGCTTTAAACATCAACGCGGAGTAGTCAACTCGTCGACTAATCTATTCAACCCCAATTAGCAATTTCTGACTTGTCAATGTAATGCTTTGAACATTTTTGTGGAGGAGTGAAATCTACAAGTCAACTAATCGGTAAGAAATGTTTATTAGCGACTAGTCGACATTGCGCACTAAACGTCATTGTGGAATGGTCAAGTCAAATTGTTGAGTAGTCCATTAATCAGAAAAAAAAACCCACTCAACATGCCCCTCACCAAATGATAATGGCTCAGAGTAACCTTTCAAAGCGGGTCTGATAACCAGGCCTTTGATGACATTAATTGTAAGAGTGTAAAAATGCTCATATTTGTTTTGGGTGACAAAATCAAATGATCAGTAATGACTTCAGGCTTTTAAAGTCTGTGTGAAATAGTATAGTCAATTTGTCAACAAATCCACTCAATCCCTATTAGCAGCTTATGACACGTCAACTAGTTGTCTCATCGGTTAGACCCTTACTAGCAACTAGTGGATGTCACAGTCCAAATGTCATTGTGGAGAAGTAAAGTTGATTTGTTGAGTCGTCGATTAATCGAAAAAAAAAATCACTCACACTCCTCGCCACAGGACAATCGCTCAGGGTGATCTTTCACAGGCATCTGATAATCGGCCTTTTGCTGACTGCGGGGGTCAAACTGCTAAAATATGATCCAATTAATTATATGTGTGTACCCTGCTTTAGCTGTTTCACTCCCTTCATTTTGGCCGCTGTAGCCCCCTCAGTTAAAGGTTGTCTGACTTTTGTGTCTTCTTCACATCTTGTCGTACCTGTGCAATGGAAAAGCAGCACAACTTTTTCTGACGTTGATGTTTAGGCTGAGATTTCCCTCACTGGAGAGCATTTATACGTCATCCCACCATCGTCTTCCTCCCAGGACGGTTTCTGTTCCGCACGCTACCGGCATCCGCAGCCCTCCACCACCATGTCCTGGTAGTTCTTCAGCACCACACGGTCCTGGGGGTCTAGGTAGAGCAGGGCAATGGGGCTGAGTGATGTGGGTACGCAGCAGGCCTGTGGCACGGCGCCGTTGACCGAGTTGACCAGTGTCTGCACCATGGCGTGGCTGGAGGAATTCATGTGGTCGGCCAGGGGGAAGCGGCACTCGCCCAGGCAGAAGAACGCGTCGTAGCCGCTGGGCGCGATGATCCACTTGTGCCAGCCCACGTCGTTAAAATCCACGTAGAGGGGATGGCGGCGGCAGCGGTTGCGGGACAGGCGCTTGAGTTTGGCCGCGCGACCGCCGTTTCGTTTCACCCTTCCTGGTTGGCCCCCCCAGCTCGGTGTTTTGTACGTTTTATACCGGCTCCACTTTTGGTCTCTATTCCAGCTTTTTCTGGGCACCGCGCTGACGTTCCTCCTGCCGTGCTTGACCAAAGGCTCTCCACGCCCGTCGTGACTATATGTCACCAAGAGGGGCCTCTCCTGGGCCCAGCTGTGCTCGTCCTGCTCCACAGATCTGCACACCCTCAAGTGGCCCCCCTGATGTTGCTCCCCTTCTCCCCGACCGGTGCTGTTCTCTGATACCACCTCCAGGAGGAAGCCGAGGTGGTCTGCTCCGTTCAGGGCCAAATCAAAGAGCTCTGCCTTCAGGCTGAATGCTTCCCAAAGGCGGCCGGCTGGATGACTTTGAGGCTCAGCGGTGAGGAGTCTGGTCTCGAGCAGGGTGGGTTGAGGGTCCTGTCGGTGCTTAGAGAGGTACAGGTTTAGTCTGTGAGGTCCGGGGCCCAGGGTGGTGGTCCTGGCGGTACGTAGGCGCAGCTCAGCCGAGAGCACCTTCTCATCCAGGGGGATGGAGGAGATGTTGAAGGAGATATACGCCCATTTGTGGTCCTCCGCTGTGAGGGGCTCTAGGTGAACAACAACAACAACAAAAATTTATTTAAAAATACTTTTATTTACTTACTTTTTGCAGTTTACGATTTATTTAACCTTTATTTATCAGGGGAGGTACCGTATTTTTCAGACTATGAGTCACTTTTTTCATACTTGGGCTGGTCCTGCTACTTATACTCAGCTGCAACTTGCATGTTAAAATTAGGGGTCAGACTGTGATCCAAAATCGTCATTCCCCAATCAGGTTTGGAGGTTGGCAAATACTGTAAGTACATTACCACTATTGGCCAGCAAAACACACGCACACACACACGCATTCCCACACACACATGTGCACACATGGGCCAGCACCTGCAGATTTTTTTCAATTTTTTTCAATGTTTATCATTTTTATTTTCAACCCTCTGTTTTTTGTCCCTCACTGTAGACATAAACACGTGTGTGTATACATGTACTACAGCAACCCATCTAATCTATCGTGAGCGTGCTTGAGCCATATGACGTGTTTTGATTGTTAAATGAGACTTGTCAAAGATATCTGCACCTGTCATAAAGTCGATTTATACGTCACCATGCACTGATAAAAGACAACATACAAACAGCATCCATGGTGCGAGCTAAAGGTCCTTCGCTGGTTCTCATTTTGACAATGTTGTGTGGTCACGGCATAGCAATGGTCTTACCGGTGTGGTGAAAGCTGCGTATGGTGTTGGCCTGCTGCACATGCTGGCTGGGGAAGCTGAAGGTGGGGTCTTCCAGCAAGTGGTACTGCTGCTGGTGGAACCGGTACAGATCCATGAGGTACTGAGGGATCGGCACGCCGGGCCGAGGGTTGGGCTGTGACTGCAGGCCCAGGCGGCTCAGCAAGAGACTCTGGATGTTCTGAGCCAGTCCCGGCTCTGGGCGGGACCCAATCGGCAGGGGATTCGAGGTGGCCGGCGACGCGCCGGCTAGCCTGCCATTGTCGACCTCGCCGGTGTCACCCTGGCCACCGGACGAGGCTTGAGGTAGCGGCAGGACCATGAGGAGCAGGAGGTTAGCAAGGAGCATGGTGGACCTAACATGGGGAACGAGACAGTGCTGAAGTCAAGAAAATACTTTAATTTGTTAAAAATGACATTTGGATACAAATAGATAGATTTAGTTTTTTCATTTTTTTCTGTTTCATTTGTATTAGTTTCAGTATTGGGTTTTTTTTGTATCTCGAGTATTTGTCTAGTGCATGACCAAAAAAAAAAAAAAAAAAAAAGGGGCAAAAATATTGTAATCAAGTAAAGTAAGATAAAATCCCTGCAATGACTGCTGAAATTTCCTTTTTTTGTACAGTAATACATCCCTGTAATGTACAGTAATAATCATCCCTGAAAGCTCATGTATAAAATTGATAAATATGAAAGTGAGTGACATTTTTGCTATCATTACAGTTACTTTTAGATGTTATATTCATAAACAGAAAATGTAGTGTCAGTTAGTTATCGTTTTCATAAAGCACTCATTTTTATTTCATTTCATTGATGAAAACTTTTTTTCAAATATAGTTTCTTGTTATTTTGTTTGTTTTCATTTTCTAAAATAACCTTGATCCTGTGACAGCTCAACGTACGCAACGCACGCTTTCCAGAGCTTCTTAATAGCACACCCATGTGTAGCTCTTTCTTAGGAGCAATAGTCTGGACTGATTTCAAACAGAAAAAAAAAAAACGCGATCCCTAAAATACCTGATGCACGGGCTGACTGACGTTTGTGCAGCGTAAGAGAAAGCACAAGTAAACATTACTGAGCATTAAGCTTGGATGTCATAGCATAGCTTGTGAAGCTATGCAATTTTTGTCTGGGGAAAAAAAAAAGTTTTGTCAACTGATTTGTGCGTAAACCAAAGTTCCACTTAGAGGTTAAGCCCAACGTGCGACAAAAAAAAAAAAGGAGTACATATTGTTACTGCTTTTAACGACAATGATTGGGAGTCTGCCTATCTCTGGCATTGATTATCTTCTCTCCCTTCTAATTAGCATCAAGCCATAAAAGAGCATTGCTTTCATGATCTGCAATGAGAGGTGACACACAATATGAGCTCTTCTCTCCCCTCCCATTCCTCAAACATTTTTTGGGTGTGTGTCGGCGCGGGAACGTAACCACAAGCTGGGAGGTCGCACAATTACGACCACAGTTAACAGCATAGCATCATGACACAGATGTTAATAAGTCAACCGGTCATTAAAGAGCTAATGGCCCTCCTGAGGTGAAAATTGAGGTGAGGTTTATTAAAAAAATAAAATAAAATACCGGTAATAATAATAAAAGAAGTCAGACCAGATCAGATGAAGCAAATGCAGAGGTAAAAAAAAAAGGCGCTATTTCTTTAATATATGTTTTCTTGTCTGTGCCAAGGTTAATGTAGTAGACAAAAATGAACTAAAAAAAAAAAAAATCTAAAATTTAAAAAAACAAACAAAAAAGCTTTTAAGAACACTAAAATTAACTGAAGTGAAATCTTCCCCTTATAAAGATAACTAAAACTAACTAATGATTGTGAAAATATCCTTCATTTTCATCTTTGTCAATTAATATCATACATGAGCTTACGGAGTTCATTTTAAATTTTGGTATTGCTGTATGTCCGGACACAGGAAGGAAGGTCAAACGGTTGTATGAGAATTTACTTACTATTACACCATGCGTTGTGACCTGACAAAAACTCTGTATATTAAAAAAATAAATAAATAAAATTATAACTAATAAAACGGAACTAAAACGAAGCACTTAAAAAATAAAAAATAATACAAACTAACAAACCTGCTCAAAAAAACAAGTTGAATCTAACTGTATTTAAAAACCAAAACACTCACAATAAATAAAAATCTCAAACTCTTATAACCCTGGTCTGCCCTCTATTATCTCTTTACAAGGCATCAAATTGATTAACGCCAAGATAAGCGAAGTGTTTAGGGCCCGAGCAAACACATAATGACGCCGTAATGGCCCGCTAATCTGGCCACACTGTCAGAAAAAGGCTACGGGTTTGACAGTATCTCTTTATGCTTTTATGCGTACGTGATTGCGTACACCGGGCCGGCCGGCACGAGTTCAAAGGGCACGAGAAAAGCAGCGTGTGATTTTCGCGGCCTGTTCATTACAGTGTGACAGTCGGCCCCACCCAGCAGGAAGCCTTTCACCTGAGGCAAAGGCAGCACAGGACAATTACAGAGGAGATGCCTGTCAGTGGTGGCTAAAAGCGTATTGAGGACAAGCAGAAGACATCTCTCCTATACTTGCCTCACCTACTAAAAGACACTGAGAGGTTCAAAGGTTCACACGGCAGGGGCAGGGAACTTACGGCTTAATCAAGGCACACACAGAGAGGTACAGGCAAAAATACTGACAAAGTTGTAATGTTGTAACTGACAAGAATAGAAGTCATTATATTAGGAGATATAAATCTAAATTAAATAACTTAAAATAACGCAGGTACTTTTTTTCTGAGAAAATGATATGACGTAAATAATCCGACAATTTTGTCACAGAAAGTCGTTTGCGCTCTGTGTAGAAATGAGTGTATCGTCATTTTTATGCCTAGGTAATGGTGGAGTTCAGCATGTTTGTGAATTTGATAGATACGCTTCGCCTCACTGGGTGTGTCTGCCTCGACCCCAGCACATCTGCAAAATTGGTTCCAAAAAGTTGACATTTTAGATGGGCTAAAAGGAGATTTATGATGCAGCGCCGGTGGTCTAACGCCATTCTGATGTATTTGATCGAGGCACAGGCAAAGAAATTTGGCACAGAGATGATATTTGTTTTTGTAGCTAGCATTCCCTTGGGATAAAAAAAAGGGTGAGAGAGAGAGAGAGAGAGAGAGAGAGAGAGAGAGAGAGAGAGAGAGAGAGAGAAGGTCTGCCTGAGAGTGTCAATTTGAGTTTGTA
>CAAKHF010024261.1:666-12569 GCA_901007745.1 Hippocampus kuda | reverse complement strand
CCCCCCCCCACCCCTCCTTTGACTTGACCGGTTATACAGTGAAACTTTGTAGCCATTTTAGCAATGCAACGTTCTTGCTGCGTCTGAAACTAACAATACCAAATACTTCCTGGACTACTGCGCATGTGTAAACCAGTGTGGTGGTTGCTGTTTCCGTTTCCGAACGAAGCAGTAGAGGTCGCTGTTGGATTAGACTTTGTTGTAGTGAATCTCGTCGCGAGGCAAGAGCAGAGAAAAAGATTTCGTACAATGCAACAGGGTTTTTTTTTTCATTGTATGGGGGCAGGAGAGTGGGAATGGTGTTAATGCATGAAGATTTTTTCACATTGGGGGGTATTTTTGCCCATGTAGGTGTCGTTGTAGAGGGGTTTCACTGTAGAAGAAAATATGATGATGCAATGTAGTGGTGGTTGTCATGTCCCTTTTCCAGTTGCTCAGTCAAACATCCCATCCATCCATCATCTAATCCGTTTCTCCTCACAAGGGTGACGGGGGTTGCTGGGGCCTATCCCAGCTGTCTTCAGGCAGTAGGCGGGGTACACCCAGAACCGGTTACCAGCCAATCGCAGGGCACACAGAGACGAACAACCATCCGCGCTCACACAGGGACAATTTAGAGTGTTGCATTAACCTGGCATGCATGTTTTTGGAATGTAAGAGGAAACCGGAGTACCCGGACAAAACCCACACAGGCACGGGGAGGACATTCAAACTCCATACAGAAAGGTCGGAGCCGGAATCGAACCCTGCACCTTCTGCACTGTGAGCCCAATGTGCTAAGATCTCCATTGTGCCAATGGTAAGATATAATCACACGTATGACTTATGTTAACCGTGGAAAGTTTAAAATAGCATAAAACAGGCCCTTTCGTCGAAGTAGTGGAATTTGATTGACAGTTGAGTGCAGTGTGGTTTCAACACATTGATTGGACACGCCCACACCATTTGAAAGTCCTGATTTTGAAGCCTCATTTTATGCGCTTGCAATTTTTCTAATCATTGAGATTTGGCAGTGTTGCTCCTTGTGGTATGTCAAATTTATAAGACTTTTATTTTCATTTTACAGGAGCGTTGATGTTAATCATTGAATTCAAGCCAAAAGCAATTTGGCTAATGACAAGCATGGAAATGACCAGAGAGGCTCACAAACAAAAGGCACATTTTTACCAGGGTGAAAAGTTTTATTTCTATTCTACATGCAGCAATATTGAATATCAATTTATTTGATTTAAAGTTTGACATGATGACTTTTAAGAATGTCACTTGATAGTAGCCTGTACTACTGGAGACAAATTCCTTGTGTGTTCTACATACTCATCATGTTCATCGCATCTGGGCTCACAACTGAGGACCTTGTCTCTTTCTTCAGGTCTAACTTATCGATCTGAGACCCTCGTGAAGTCGAAGCAGAGTGCTGAGGCAGCACAATGAATTGTTCCCACGAATTAAAAGGACAACAAGATGAATGTGGACAAGACAGTGCAAAAAATGGGCTCATCATCCATGGCTGCTAACAAAACCGGAACCTGACAAATTTTGGACTTGGAAAACATCGATTTCCTGCTGGCATGCGGGACGAAAGGGCTTCCCTCACGAGCAATTTGTTGTGTAATGCAGGGCATTTTTTTGGACCTCCTCTCTGAGCTGGAGGTGCACGCTTTTCAACCTGACTTGTAAACATCAAGTGTTGTAAATAAATGATCAAGTCTCGCAGTTCAAATGAGGCACGCCCGCAGAATCTTTCAGAAGGCGCCACTGAAGATCGGTGCTGAAATATTAAAAGGCAATCAATTAGCTACTTTTCTTCATCGACATGGCATAATTCAGGAACAAAGTATTATTATCATCATTTTTTTTAGAAACATTGTGTTTCACAAACTAAAGCTCAGCTGATGAATAGTTTTGCATTTTTAATATCAGAAGAGAATCCATTGAAGCAAACCAAAATTTTTGTTCCGCCTTAAGATGTCAAGTTGTTCCAAATCCACAAAATGTCACCCGCAAACATGTGAACATTGTTTTGCTCACAAAGATCAAGTAAAGAAATGCTTAAAAACTATTAATCCAATGTATCCAGGTGTGAAAACATAAAATAAAGCTGAGGAACTGGTCGTCTGAAGTCAAACAAGAATCAAGAATGTTCCTTGTTTGGCCTGGGCATACTTGGCCAAGACATCTGATTCTGATCATTTGTATTTTCACCTATGGCGGCAACACTTCATCACCAAGTTGCTGAATTCCACTTAACTCGAGTAGATGCATTGTCACACATAAATGATAAGATAAGATAATCCTTTATTTGTCCCACACTGGGGAAATTTACAATGCTCATCAGTTTCAATACCTCTTTCCATTCGTCCATTTTCTCCACTGTTCATGTTCAATAAGGCTGCGGATGAGCAAAAGCGTATGCTACCTGACTTTTGGGTAAGACGCGTGGTACACCTTGGACTGATCACCGGTCAATCAAAGGGCACACACACTGGCCAAGATTCACACTCATATTTACACCTTCGGGCAATTTAGAGTCTTCAAAAAGGCCAGAGCTGAGATTTAAACTTCGAAACTCAGAACTATGAGACAGACGGGCTAACCATCCAGCCATCGTGCTGCCTCAATGCCACGAATAGTTTTGGGAGAAAAGAAAAAATGTGCAGAGTGTTGTTGAGAGCTTTAGTGTTTCTCACCCAGTGAAAGGCTTTTCTTTGCCCGAAGTGCTATCAAGACTCAGTGTTGAAACGTGGCCTTTAGCTCCAACGATTTCACACCAGATGAACCTCTGGAGACGAGCTAAAACACAAGTGGCAGTTCAAAGGCTGCCGATGACAGAACTTCAAAAAAGAGCAGAAGGATAAAGTGTGCTCGATGTGACAACATGAGGGAGCGCGTAAAGCCTCTGACACACTAGCCAGAGAAAAGACCTCCAGCCCAAAGCTGATGGAAGGAAACAACAACAAAGAATACATACTGTACATAAATGAAAGAGGGTGGGAATAAATACCAAACAAAACATGAGCTACACTAAAAATGAATAAGGTGAAGGTGGATGCAAAGATGGCCTTTTGTCACTCAGTTTCTCTCATATACACTCGGTCTCATTCAGTCACCGTATCGCGTAAAAGTTAAGTCATTGTTGGAACGAGACATGTCAACCAACAAAAATAAGGTACTGTATTTTCCGCACTATAAGGCTCTTCAAAATATAAGGCACACCTTCAATGAATGGCCTAATTTAAAAGAGTTTTCATATGTAGGGCGCGATGCATTATGAGGCGCATAGAATATTGGCTGCGGTTGCGTTATGCATCCACTAGATGGAGCTACGCTAAAGGGAATACCTTACAATATAGCTTTATTTATATTTGAGCCATGGCTGTGGTTGCATTATGCATCCACTAGATGGAGCTGCGCTCAAAGGAATACAATGCAATACGATACAGCTTTATTTCTATAGATCCTTCACAACCGCTGCAGATGTAACAAAGTGCTTAGCAGGACATTTAGAAAACTATGCCCAAAAAATCAGAATATTGATCCCTATGTCAGGAGCATCGGATTACAAGGCGCACTGTCGGCTTTTGAGAAAATGGAATGCTTTTAGGTGTGCCTTATAGTGCGGAAAATATGGTAACTACAGTCCTTTAACATAAGTATGACGAAGACTGAAATCTCAAGCGAGCAAAGCCAAAAGCTGAACACACGGTCCTTTGCCTCATTTAAAAGCAGCATTAGTATGCTGATTGAACCGTTCGAAAAGTAAAAGAAGTGCTTGTTTGACTGCATCACAGTCGCTTTGTACTGCGTTGTAAATGCAGCATTGTTATGCTTACTTGCTGTTGGACAAGATCAAATAAATTCCTCTGCAAATGAGACTGAAAGGCAGCAGCGACAGAACGTTGGAGGACAGAGCACATATTGTATGGCATTCATATTTAATACCCGAAATCCAATACTCGGTCATTGAATTTTAACGACGTCAACATTGCTCTAATGACTTTTAGGACTGATATTCCTCGCCAACACTTTCTGGCTAGATAGAAATAAGACCATTTAAAATACATTTATTTTTCTCTAGGCTCATTTTTTACTGCAAGTACCAACCTGTCAGTACAAAGGGACGTGGTTCAAACGATAATCTTTACACGTTGTTCCCCTCACTGCCTTATGCATTGTACTCAATGAACTGCGCTCGTCGCGGCCTAATGACAGTCATTTTACCAGAATAGAGCTCATTCATGTCAAGAGTTCTGCTTTTTGGCAAGAGGTGCAGGAGGCGCATCTCATTTAAACCGTTAAAGAACGAAATACTGCACAAGTTCACCATAATGCAACTGCAAAAAGGTTGAATGAGACCAATGAGATGCGAAGTGTGAGCTAAATTTATCGCTCAAAATGTAAAAAAAAATAAATACTTGGAATCGGAAGATCATTTTTTTGGGGGTAACCACTGATGTGCTCTGCGATCGACTGGTGACCAATCGCTTTGTCTAAAACACATACACTGGTTTCAAAGTAGTGCATCATAAAATGTGTTGAATCACAGACGAGTGACACATTTCATTGGCTTACAAATCTTGTGAATCATCCTCCAATAGAGCACGGCAGCGTTCAAGCGGAAGGCTCGGTACGTGTAGCAGATCCGAGCATGAATAAGAGCGGTGTCATCAGCAGTTCTTACAAATCTACATTGTCCTCCCGAAGGCTGCCGTGTCATTTGATTCGGTTCACGTGAGGAGACGTTCCGTCTGATCTTGGAAACTATCAGGTCTCTAGAGTCGTAGACTGCGCAGGTTAGCTTGAACGTTAAAAACTGGTGCATCTTGATTTTTGTGCCAATACAAACCTCATTGTGGGGAATTTGTCAGACGGCTCTGTGGCACGCTGGGGTTTTAAGCATAGCGAGGTCGTTTGCGGTGACACGCCCCCGGCGCACCTGACCATTGGGACGCGCAAAGCTGAAAATAGATAAAACTTGATGCCTGTTGGAATCACATCTAAGTATTGGAGCAGATTTTGGTGAATTTAATTGAGCTGCGTAAAGACAGATTCTGAGCTATGTAGCGGCGTGCCGCTTTCATGAGAGCGTAAATGACAGACTTCAGTCGATGGGAGAATGTTTGGCGTCAGAAAGATGCAAAACTATGAGCCTTTTCTGATTGAAGCTCGCGGGAGAAGATACCCCTCAGTGTCCATCCACGTGGAAATCACCTCTTTCGTTGGGTTTTGGTGTAGTACTGAACGTAAAATCCATCCATCCATTTTCTGAGCCACTTATCCTCAAAAGGAACGCGGGGGCATGCGGGAGCCGATCCCAGCTGTCCTCGGTGAGTAGGCGGGGGACACCCTGAACTGGTTGCCTGCCAAACAACCATCCGTGCTTACACTCACACCGAGGGACAATTTAATGGTGTTCCTTTAACCTGCCACGCATGTTTTTGCAATGTGGGAGGAAACCAAAGTACCTGGAGAAAACCCATGGAGGCACAGGGCAAACTTCACACAGGAAGGACGGACCCGGAATCGAATCCTGCACCTCCGCACTGTGTGTGTGTGTGTGTGGTTGAGTGCATCACTAAAATGAAAAGAAAAAAAAAAAAGGAAATCAGCCAGTAAGACAGTGTAGTCTACAAAGTGGTTGGTTCTGTATTAATTAAGCTTCACTATGGATCTTATTTCACATTCAGCTTCCAGCTAGTGCTTACATAACCCCCACTTGCATGTCTTATTATTCATAACCTTGTTTCCCCTAAAACCATCGCCATCATCTCAATTAACTGTACCTGTCCTCAGCCGTGCTAATTGAAAAGATGTAGAGAAGCACACAGGTTGTGTGTGTAGCACACACACACACACACGTACGTACGCACGCACACGCAGGCAGCATACATACACAAACATGAACCTAAGTATGCTGTCAGAATAGATTAGGACACAAGTGCAAAGCATGCGTGAAATCTGCCGTAGATGCCCGAGGCAGTCGGACCGAGGAGGCGGATGAGCGAGCAAGAGACAAGAAGAGATTGCAAGTGAGAAAGAGAGAAAGAGCAAAGATCAACAGTAAAAAATAAAATAAAATTTTTTAAAAAAGCCGCATCTTTCCTTCTGATGTTGTGTACCTGAGCATGATGGCAAATCTCCTGAGGACGAGAACCACGTTGATTTCTCAAACTGCATCTGGGCTTTCATGTGTCTTTGGTCATGTTGCAGTGAAGTATTTCAAAAAAGGACACACAAGCAATGGCACCATAAATGATCATCTTTTGTGCCATCTTTCCCGAGACCATGACATGACGGTATCACTTGGCGCGTAACCGCACGCGAACGACACCGCCAGCAGCAGCAACTAAAAGCTGCCGAGCATGATTCCGCTCTGAGAGCAAAATCGCTTGCTCCTCTTCTACCAGTGTCAGCAACAAGTGGAGAAGAGCACAAAGTATATTCCACGCAATCTTGAATCCAACAACTTTTCATGGACACAATTGAAACAATTCTGCGCTTAGAGGAAACAAAGAAATAGATCAGCTCTCTTTCTGTGTTGACGATGGCTCAGATCTGAATGCATCCAAATCATTCATAAGCTAAGGTGCTCACCACTTGGTTCATTCTTAACAAATTCAAGGTGATCAGCTCTTGTCGTGAGAGCCTTTGCTGGTCTTCAAAACCAAGTGATTGGCAGAGCAAGAGAAAAGTCGAGCTCAAGTGATCGCAGCTTTCTTAATTAGAAAGCAAGGAAATGAAATTTGATGTCCCTTCCTAGCAGCTAACCTCACGTTAACATCTTTTTGATTGACACTTCACACATTCAACGTACGGCAAAAGCGACGAAGGCTCTGCTGGTCAAATGACATGGAAGGGTTCGTTTACTTGTGATGACAGTGGGGAAGCCACGTCGCAACAAGTGCGACGTCATGGTAAAATGTCAGAAGATGTCCCACAAATGAAAACAAAAGCTTGGTTTTGGAGGATTGTTACCGGTACTTTCAAAAGTTCGTTGTTGTTGTTTTTAAATAGTCACTCTACTATCAGTGGAACTGTCCGCTCCCTTGCATCGAAAAACGGCTATTAAACACTTGAGGTCATGTACGTACACTTTATCATGGAGTTGTATAAGGCGACATAAGTTACCGTGACGGTCTTGATGCGTCCGCTGCTTCTGGTGCAGGTCCATCCCGAGCGGTTGAAAAGGAGGCTGCAAATTTCGCCCTCCACGCAGGGGGTCATCTCACACCACTGACGACTCCGCACGATTCTCGCTAGGGGGGTGGGGTCGGGAAGACACAGGTTAGGTACTACCTGGCAGAGGGAGATTCTAATTAAATTTGACAGCATCGTTATGACTGTGTGAGAATTTTTTTTTTATTATTACTTGATTGGCAAGCATAGTATGAGGCAGGAGGTCAAAAAAATAAAATAAAAAATACACACTTGGATGCTTGTTGAACTCCCTTCCCATTGGGCAGATTGTTTTGAATTTGGAAATATTTTGTATTTTTTCATTCACGCATAGCTGCCACATACACTGATGCACATTCAAACGGTAAACGCAGAGTGGTGATTTTTATTATTGTGGACTGCTAATGATGACTTTGCTTCTGTAAAATTGGCATTTCCTTATTGCAGGACGAATCACGTTTAGTTTGTATTTGTCCAAGGAACTAGTGCAAAAAGAAATAATCTGAATCTGGACTCATTTTAGCATTCTCACATTGCTAACGTGTAAAAACGAATACTGAAGGCAAAGTTGCCTCACACCATCTTTTTTTTAAAAAACATTTTGAATTGTCACACAGGTGTAAAATGAAGTTTGTCATTTGTTGCTGCGAATGACAGAAAATTCTATGAACTCTAAATTCCAAATATGATTATATATTTTTTTTGAACAGGAGAATAGAAGAATGTTGCGATAGCATTTGACTTAAATGTCACTCTCCTTTACGTGACTCAAAGGTGGTTGTGTATTGAACAGCACCAAATCGAAAGTTTATATTCGTGCAATGTTCAAACACATCGTAACCAGCAGACCGGGATTATTATTACGATTATTTGTTTGAATGTGATAAGTGCTGAACCCGAAATTAAGTCTCACAAACATTTCCAGTGCGCATCATGGAAAGAGGAGCAGAATAGAAAACACAAATGGAGAGGCAGGCATATTCAAGCTATCAGTCTGCGACAGACAACGGGAGGGCGCAGTCATCTTGCAAGTGACGCCTCTCGCCGCGTCTATGAGCACCGTCTGCATAACGTTGAATTAACATCATGCCTGTGGCGCACACCGATAAGAGCTGATTGTTCTTTCCACAGTGTGTTTAAAATAACAGGCAAAGGTTATCAGCTCTCAATGGACCTGGCCTGGTCCTGCTTCCCCCCTTCCCTCCCATGGGCAGCCTTTTGTGGAACAAGGTAACTAACATGTTCAACAGATTGAAATAAAGGGATAATGAGTTGTCGAATGTCTAGAAGAACTGAGTGTGTCACCGCAAGAGCAAGTGGGGCGTATCATATTTCACTGAATATGGTGCGGCAGAGTAATAAAACCATCAAGAGACAAGTTATCTCATTAAAGCCAACAAGGCTTAAGAGCTATTTTTTTACATCATGTACCTGGAATCTCACACTAAACATTTTTTGGAGGGCTCCAGTGACCTTCCTCCTAAAACGCTTCTGTGAATTTTCATTCCAACAATGCCTCCGCCGCCGGAGTACAAATTTATCAGTCAGTTGCACATGTAATTCAGAGTACAGGACTGTGGCCAGCAAAACTCAATTTCCCGAGCTGAGAAAATAAAAAAGGGCTGAGTTAGCAAAGCGGCGGGAGTGCTGACTAACCGGGGACTGACTTCATCCCAGAATGGCGCAGGTCAGATTAAATAAATGTCTTCGGGCTGTCGCACTGTGCTGTGACCTTGTTACTTCTTCAATGCGGGGCCGTGACTTGATCCAGGCTGAAGCCGTTCAACTAGTCAAATTGTGGTTTAGTAGGTAGACCACTACTGTATATAGCCAGAACAGTGCCAGATTGTTTTGACATTGGAACTAAATTTTAGTTTTACCCCATGTTTCCCTTTTTTAAAGCAACAGTGCCGTTAGGTTTTTCATGATTTCTTCAGCATGGTTTTTTAGATGAGGAGGAAATAATTTAATTCAAGGCAGGATAACATTTTTGGCGGGGTTTAGCATGTACATTGATTGACTTATTCAATGCATTGTCCTGTCAATTTATACTTACCACAGTGCCCTAAAAGTTTCCTAACAATTGTACATGGCGGCACAAAACCACAACTTCAAACACAAGAATTTGTCAAAAATCATAGTGAAAATATCTGGACCAAATTATATTATCTTTCGGCCATAGTGCGGTGAAAACGTTATTTGTTAGCATTCTCTTTTTTTTTTTCTACCAGTTGTTGCTTGGCATCAATTAAACTCACACACCGTTAAAAAAAAAAACAAAAACAAACATTTAGCTCCGAAGACATTGTTCTTGTACACAAGTTGAAAGTCTGGAAACAACACAGTCAATTGTGCTTGAAGCACTCATGGAATTAGCACAACAGAAAACATTATTTATCAAAACAACGGGGAAATGCTTAAGCTGCACTAACAGCAAAATTAAAATGAGCATGTGTGACCTCTTTGCAAAGTATGCTTAAAACCTTGGAGCCAGAATAAACACAGTCCCACCGTCGACTCTTATCACGGTGACTATCAAGCCACATGCGATACAGTAATGGAGTGGCAGTATGGCAGCAAGAAGGCCAGCAGAGAAAAATCGACAGCTTGAGGAGAGGATTAGAATTAGAGCATGGAGATGTTTTGTGCAGACATCATCAGAAAAAAAGGTCGAAACAAAGCCTAAGATTGTTGTTGTTGATTGTGGCCCAAACATGAGATAAAGGAGACCTGGATTCAAACAGATTGACCATCAAATTGGGAAAATGCACAATCAATAGACCCTTACCGTGTGATGTCACATTTGTATGCAGTGTGCAAAGCCTTCCATGTTTGAGGGCAGCCGGTCGAGTGAATTTGAGAACAGAGGTAAAGTAGTCGCTAATTCCATTTTGTGTTCACAACAATGGTGAACAGCTGTTCTGTTTACGGATGTTCTTGTCAGTCAACTACAGATAAATCATTCTTTTTGATACCAGAAAAACAAATCAGTTTCGTGAAAGAAGGCGAGCACGGCTATCAAATCTTCGACGTGACCACTTTACACCATCAAAACATACAAGCTGCTTTAGCTGTGTAAAACCCTCATGGTAAGTTCAATTCAACGATTCAATTCACCAACAGTGAGAGATCATTTTGTGCATAAGTTGCCCATGAACTAAAAAAAAAACCCAGCAGGAAATGTATTTCTTCTACAAATAAATAAATCCATTTCACATCGAATCTATACCAGTCGCTGGCATGTACCCGTATGATTCCCCATCAGCTGTCTGCAGGAAGCCTTCCACTGACGCTGCGAGCAACAGATTCAGTCTTTAATGCGGTGGCCACTAATGGAGTACAGGGTTCAGTGCAGCGGGAAGCCAGTGAAAATCAATTTCCTCCTGCCTTAATCATAGTTCTCTCTAAGTTAATTAGTATCTGTTGAGTGTTTAGAGGGAGAGAGGGATGGAGAGGGGGTGCGTCTGTTGCGCATCGGAGGTGGTTGGAAACGATGTCGGGGGAACGTGACGCGAGCCGTGGGACCGCATGCCGCTTTGGAGGCTATTAGATGCTGTGAGTCATTGGAACTAATGGGCCTTGTGGTGCATGTCATTGTGATATTGGGAGATCCAATCAGCACGACGGTGTCAACCGCCGTTAAAGGCCATCTGTCACGTTCCACCAGATAACGCCTGATAACCCAGACAGGCCGTCGTGCATTAAACCTTATCTAACTCACCTCCTACGCCATGAGTGATCCTTAATTAGTTGCCGTTATTAAACAGCTGAGGAAGGGGGGATGATTTAACAGCACACTAAAAAACAATGAAAGTGAATGAATAATAGGACTTTGTATGACAGTTTAACTGAGGCCCAGAAATATAAGCCAAAGAAAAAGAATGGGCGTAGTAATCAAAATTGAATTTGAAGCTGCCAAGAAAAATTAGCATGGGCCCGAGATGTTGACGATTCAATCTTAACTTGTTCATGAGATAAAGATGATGTCAGTTATGGCAAGTTGATACACATAAACATAGACTTGCATTGTGGTGCATCATAGATATATATCTATTATTTACCTCAATACGGCACTGGTATTGAAAAAGGAGTTTAGAACATTCAGAAAGAGATTTCTGTGCTCTGGGGTTGTGATTCCAAAAGTTAAAAGCATTCACTTTGCTGACATCGCCAGCCAGGAGCTCCTCAATCCATTCACGGTTAGACTCCATTTAAAAGTCAAGAGTTGAGGAGCTAGTGTGAGAATCAAACTAAAAATCTAATTCAAGGTCAGTATCTGGCCTGTCAGCTGACAGAACACTACAGTCGAATTGAAATAAAATAATCTGGATCTGATTGAAATGGAGCCGCTCAGTTTTAATTCAGGAGGTCTCACAAAAAAATAAATTCTCATAAAATTCTACAATCAAGAGACCCCTCAACTGAAATAAATAGAAATAGTTTAACATTCAGAATAGAATGCCGTTAAAAAGAAATGCAAAAAAAAAAAAGCCACCTCATGATCCAAAGCATTCCACAAAATGGACATCTACAGCTGCTATTTCAACTGCCGTACTATAGAGGGCTCGGTCCTTTTAGCAATTACCCACAATGCACTACCGGCGGCCATATCGGAGGGCTGTTATAAACAAGCCATACACAAAGTCTATTAGTGTATGGCTTGTTTATAACAGCCCTCCAATGTGGCCTCCAATGTGGCCGTCAGTAGTGCATTGTGGGTAATTGCTAAA
>CAAKHF010024259.1:0-15790 GCA_901007745.1 Hippocampus kuda | reverse complement strand
ACCCCCGGCATTGCATCGCGAGAAGTCCTGCGTTAATGCAGAAAAAGAACGATCTTATTCTGATAATAAGGTAAATTTGTTGACAAAAAGAGAAGTAGCTTGTTCTGTTTCAGTGTTGTTATTTTTTTTACATTTTGGAATAAGTACTATTTGTTTTAGGAGCTTTCTTCACGAGGGACGCATGTGATATATTCAATTTTGGCTGTGGGTAACAAACTGGGTCCACTTTCGACTCATCGCCAGTCAATCGCAGAAAATAACAATTTCAGAAAAATAATATTCATGTAATGGCATTTATACCACAAAATGAATTGAGTAAATGTATGCCAGTCAATTTGCATCTTCCCATCCTTTATTCCGTCATCACACGTTGTCGAGCACAAGTTTCATCATTTTAGTCCTATTATTGACTTGATTACGGCTTATTTTTTAAAAAATGGTATGTATCACCGACAACGTTGCTTGGAGAGGTAAAAATTGTGTTATGAACACAACTCTGGTTATCTTGATAACCAATTTTATTATTCTCATTATCTTATCCATTTTCAAATGACAGCTAATTGGATGTCAAGTCAAATCTCACTCCCACTTTGACGTTGGAAGTTCCTCTGCATGCATCAACACATTGAGCAAAAATCAGGAAGAAAGACGAGTAAGCAGGCAACTGAAAATGCGTGACAATACATCATCCAATCGAATTCTAGAGCTTTACAATTGTGGATGAGGTCGCGTGACTGTGAAGTGAAGGAAAATACGTGACGTAAATCCACCTCTTTTTATACTTCAACTCATTCACACTCGATATAATAAATACAATTAGTAATTCATTCGCTGAATAAGAGTAAGCAATTCAATGTAAACAGAGAAATAAATAAATAAAGATTCTGAAAAGCCGTTTTAATTAAGCCGCTTAAAGAGATGAGGGAATAAAGGAGGCAGAGAGAATTAGACAAGATAATGAGTTTAATGTAAAAGCAGACAGGGCAAGTCCAGCCATATTTTTTAACACTAATATCAGACAAATGCTACGCACGGGCAGTCAAATATGGCATTAATATTGCAGTTAAGGTCTTTGAAACAAACACAACATTCAGAATATTTAACAGTCTTCAGAACCAAGACTCTCAACTAACAAATCTGTACTGAAAGTTATTTTAATGTGCCAATGAAAAGAACGTTTTCACCAGCATATTGCAACAAATTGACTCCAAAACCTTTCTAAATGTCATCGATTAATGTTTTATTCATTTTTCATTTGTTTTGTTTGAGTCGCACCATTGCTGCGGTTATCGTTTCCCTCAGCTTTTCGATGTTACTCCTAATGGATCAAAATTATTGAGATGCAGCTCAGCGTAGTATGAAATATAGATGGAGCATTTGTTTTGTTTCCCAAAGACAAGCTACAGAGGATGCAATCTATTTTTCAGCGCTGATTTTGAACATTTGTGAGATTCTGCAGTGAATGGACAAACTGTGCATTGGCTTGTTTAAATTCTGCTCCGACTGTGATTTAAGACGCCGCCACTCGTGTTCCAATTAAAGACGAATCCACAAAGTAACTATCGTCCTCCTGCAGCTTGAAGCTCTGTGCTGCTGAAACGGTAATTATTGCTTCAAAGACTACACCGCTATTCTCCCGAGTCCCCATTTAGACACTTCCACATATCAACCCCTCTCTCTGTAGACAATTGAACTTTTTAGAGTTAATCGTTAATCACTTGTTGACCCGCAGCGGGATGATTAGCAGCCAGCAAGCTTTGAGTCGGGTCACTCGCTTTAGGTTAGGAACGGGAGAGGAGCGCCTGTATGCTGGAGTAACACTGTTTGGAGCTCTGCTCATTGATCGGCATGTGTTTGAAAGTGGCAGAGTGGAGTTGTTGTAGCTTCATTCCTCTAAAAACCGTTGGAACTGAAAGATCAATACTTTGTTTTTGCTGGAGACTCAAAATATTTGGAGATGACGTCAAAAGATGATTATGAAACAATAGATTAGTGCATCGTCTATTACCACGTATTCACATTTGGATTTTGACACACAATTTACAAACTTTTGGCTAACAACATGTGACTGACAAGAGTATTTGTTGCCCAGGTTTGTCCAAAGACATTGCTTATTCAAAAAAGAAATACTGTACTGGTAATGTAGCTTTGTCGTCTATGCGCAGTTTTAGATTTGTATTTATGTGTACAGATTGTATTGTTATTGAAGTGGTAACAAGCTCATAACTTGATTTACTTTTATAGAAAATCTTTTTTTCCCATGAAACTAAATGAATTTAGAGGCCATTATTCTGTTCCAGAACCTCAATAAACCAGCATTTTTGGGGTTATGTTTCCTGTTTTGTTTTTAAACAATAAAAGTGGACTAGCACTGTTGCTGACAAAAACCCTTGAGCCGTCATCCTAAAGTGATAGATGTGTGTTCCAATGACCCCATCAGCAAGGTTGTCAGGGGTTTTATACTTCTAGTCTACCAGAAGCGTAAATGGTTAGCCAAGGCGAACAGGCGTTGATGACGTAGCATGACTCTGAACCCCTATGAAAAATAAAAATTGCCACTCAGGAAACAGGTCTCCAGGACCTCTTCTGGAGCTGGGCTTGGAGGTGAGGCTGGTGGCAGGGCATGTTTCCACGGCCACGTAAGGGCACAGCCAAAAGAAACATCATGGTGGTGGCCAAAGGCAGCGACCATGTTTGATCCAGTTCTTGTCTACAGAAGAAGATAGCATTGCGGCCAAGGCGTGGGTCAGCAACCCGCGTCTCCAGAGCCGCATGTGGCTCTTTAGCAACCGCCCTAGCGGCTCCTCGAAGCTTTTTCAAAAATGTTTGAAAACGGAAAAAGATGGGGGAGAGAAATATATTTTTGTTTTAATATGGTTTATGTAAGGCGGCCCGGTAGTCCAGTGGTTAGCACGTTGACTTCATAGTGCAGAGGTACCGGGTTCAATTCCAGCTCCGGCCTCCCTGTGTGGAGTTTGCATGTTCTCTCCGGGCCTGCGTGGGTTTTCTCCGGGTACTCCGGTTTCCTCCCACATACCAAAACATGCATGGCAGGCTGATTGAACACTCTAAATTGTCCCTCGGTGTGAGTGTGGGCGTACATGGTTGTTTGTCTCTGTGTGCCCTGCGATTGGCTGGCAACCAATTCGGGGTGTCCCCCGCCTACTGCCCGAAGACAGCTGGGATTGGCTCCAGCACCCCCCGCGACACGAGCGAGGATAGAGCGGTTCGGAAGATGAATGAATGGTTTATGTAGGAGGAAAAACATGACACAAACATTCTTAAAGTTTTTTTTAATGCTGTAAAAATGTGTAGAATAAAATTTAAATTTCTGTCAACTAAGGTTTAGGTCATAGCCTGCGAAACACGTTTTTCTAAATTGCAGGGCGGGATGCCAGGCAGGTGGCTGTTGCAAAAAACAAAAACAAAAAAAAACGGCCTTTCGGTACAATTCACCGAGGGCACTGGCAAGGAATGGGAATCTGGAGGGCCGATAGACGCATTTTAAAACGGTACACGTGAGCTACGTAGTTAACACACTGCAAAAGTGCGTCAAATGCCTCCGCGTCTGGTCTCGACGAAGGTAGGTAGGCATGCGTGTGTAAGTGCGTGCGTATGTGTGCGTGTGCGGTAACGGGTCGATTGCAGGAGGTTGGTTGATCGAAAAGTGGATCTTCGGTCAAAAAAGATCGAAGCTGTTGTTGCACTCTACAGGATGCAGTGCAGGGAAAAATATGGTATTTGTAGCCAATTTAGTCATTTTGATAGTAGGTCAATGTAGATACATACAGCATGTGTCGCCTTCATTACAAGGCTTATAGAAGGCTTTTTTTTTTTTGTCCAATATGGCTACTTCAACATTTTAGTGAAGAAGGAGCTGACCTGAGGGGCAAAGGTCTCGTTTGCTGTCGACCTACTTTCCTTTCCTCGCCGATGCTCGCAGTTAGAAAGTGTGTGAAAGAACGAGATTACGGATGTAAGCAGACAAAATTAATTTCTTCCTCAGGGTGTCCCTGCTCCCTCTTAGAGCAGCTTGGTCATCTGGGAGCAGTTCGGCAGTAGAGCTGCTTTTCCGTCGCCTCGAGAGGTGTTGGTGAGGTGGCTCCGGCATCTGATTAGGAACCAAAAGAAGCAGCAGCTGAGACAGGCTGCAATGATAGCATGGGAGAGCATCACCACGGAAAAATGCAAATGTTAGGTGACGTTGATGGTTTACAGACTTAATGCAGTTATTAGTTATTCACTTCAGTCCAGCGGGGTAGTCATCCCTGCAGAGGTGGGTAGACTCTCAATTTTCCTATTTTTATTTTATTAATTTTATGTGTACATTTTTAAGTAGTCCATAAAAACACCATGTTTTAGAAACAGGAAAAATCTAAGAAAAATCCATCGTTTGTATTTGCACATAATAATAATACCATTATCATGACTTGATTAGCTGCAGTTTGTAGTTATTACTGGTAACACAGGCAGCCTGAATGAATGTCAAATCGATTTATCATGAGACAAACATAAGTACGCTATAAAACAATATATAGTGAACAATGAACAAAAATATGCACTGCTCTCTCTAGACCGCACAAACGATGCAGCACAATGGCGCTTCAACCAGTACATGTACAAATGTATAAATTGAAAATAGAACAGGAATAAAATGTCATCACACCCGAATTCATACATTGTTACAAGCTAAAGCAACATTCAAAATGGGGCATAATTTGTCAAAATCACCTGTAGTTGCAGTGTGAGACTTCACTTTTCAATAAAATGGTGGTTGTAACTTACTCCCTGTGTATGACCTGGTGGTGGTAAACTGGATCCTTGTCTCCGCTCACATTGAATCGTCTTGCTAGTTCTTGGTAGGGAGCTGTCAGGGCTGCTAGTTGGGTTTCTGGTGTGTGTCCGGGCCTGGTCTGGGCCTGACTTGTGCCTCTGTACAAAGCCAGCAATTTCTCCCTTCATTGTTATCCGTCCCTAAATAAACAGTCTAGTTTGACCTAAACATTGTTTTCGGCTGAATCTTGTGTTTTAACTTGTTTTATAATCAACTACCAGCCAAGCCACTATGAAGTTACTACATTATGTAGGTTCATTAGGGCTCACTCACTTGGCTAATGTTATAATTTAGACCTTAAAATTACAGAGCTTCATAGACACTCTTTGGGTATTTATTACACTTTCAACTAAGACTCTGGCGTGAAAATCAGAAAAATAAGTAGGTACATTACAAAACATATAAACACATATAGGCTAGACTGCACCGGACTACACTCAATCCAGTTTCTCTTACTTATTATGTGCAATACTTTTTCTTACCTAAAAAAAAAAAAAGACAAATTAGTTACAAATACATATTTTTATGTCACATAAAAATTTAAATACCTCAAAAAAAGACCTGGCAAACCAAAATAAAGATTGAAATTTGAGTTCTAGTACTTTTCTGTCTCCAACAAAAATAAAAAGAAATTGCTTAATGCTTTTGGTGCGTATCTGTGTGTGCAGAGTTGCCACACCTCTCTAATGATATGTAATGACTTCCAGTAAGAGGGGAGTATTTTGTATCACTGCTCTTTACAATTATAATTACTCACTCAGTCTCCGGTGCATGTCACTTGTTCATTGGCTGGTGGTGCTGAAGGAAGAGTGGCAGGTGTTGGCAGGGTTGTCTTATTTACTATTTCAAGATACATTAGGAACGAAGATGGGGTTTTTTTCCAAAAATCAAGGTGAGCCTCTCCTTCTCTGCCCCTCTGAAAAGAGAGTCATGACTCCACTATGATTGTTTGTGAACTTTGTCGACCGATTTCCCCATCGCTCTCTCTGATTGGAGCCTCTTTTATTTCGGTGAAGTCTGCCTTTGTACATTCAAGTCACTCAGGCCTTGAAAAAAACACTTTTCCAATCAAAGTCAGCTCAAACTGCATTTGAAAGTGTAACTCTCACAGCTTGGAGCTTCAAAGTTGTGATTGTGCATGAAATGATTTTGAGTGATGTGTATTATAACTCCGTCCCACTTGGCCTTCTCTAATGCTTCATAATTTGGCTTGTGGCAACTTATCCACAGAGTCTGAGAGAAATTAATTAGTTGGGTTTGAACAATGCTGGATAAAGGAATGTCAGGTTTATATGCACTGCGTAGGTAAAACAAATTGAGATACAACTTTCATGGATTTTGTCATTTAACAGGTGTCGGTCTAGACTAATTTACTCACTTTTAATCCGACTACTCTAATGCCAAACTTTATGCTTCCAACTTTGTCGGAACAGTTCATAGGAAGGCCCTTTTTCTTGCTGAGCATGACTGCTCCAGTGTACAAAGCAAAGCTCATAGCGGCATGATTGGATAAGTTTTAGTGTGAGAGCCCTGACCTCAACCTCACCAAATAAGTACCTTTGGGATGAACAACAACAGCCATTGTGAGCCTGGCATCATTGAACTTTAGTTCGTTGGAACCACTGAGGTTTATCACAATCTATTCAGAGATCACTAATTGACATCAAATTAGTGATCAATTTTTCCCTTCGGAAATAATCGTTAATCTTCTCCAGGTTCACACTGTCCCAATACTAAAAGCATTTACATTTAAACTGTACAGTCACCTGGAATGGTCTCCAGCTCTGTGACCCTGAAGAAGATACACAGACTATATTATGGCTGGATGGATGAAAATGTTGTTTGAAATCCAAATTGTATGACTTTCAGGTTGAATTTATGAGCTTCTACCACATTAAATAGACGACAGGACCGGGCAACATGGCCTTAAAATTGCATCCCCAATTGTTTTCCCTCCAATATTCCATATCCGATTTTAATTGATTTTTTTTCCCCTCCTCAATGAAAAGAATTGGCAAAAGACGATGTGATTTTGCAATACTTGGAAAAAATTACTTTGACTTCTTTTTTGTTTTACCCCTTTGTCATCCACTAAGAGAATAATGGAGCACGAAGCAGAATTCACCAAGCGTTTGATTGTTCATCCATTAATAGGGAACGTGAGCTGGGTTTAGACAGTCGTGTGACAGGTTAGCTTGATGTGTTGATACAACGTATGTGAAGCCAGGCCTCAATGTGAAATAATTCTCATAAATTGTACGCTTGGTCAAGGGAATTTTCTCTCCGATGCTGCCTGCTTAGGCTTCAACAGTCTTTGAAGACACATTGCAGAGGACTGTTTGTTGCTCATTGTCTGACGCTGCAAACCCCGACAAATTCTAAATGACTGGGGAAAAGGTGCCTCTTTAGGAAACTCACTTCTCTCTCTGCCATGTCTTTTTGTGGAAACTGTGCTCATCAACAAGGAAGAAAAACGATTTTGTTGAATTTAAAAAAAAAGAGAGAGAAAAAACATCAAGGTGAGCCAAAAATAACAATCTATCAAATAAATTGATTAGTCACCCAGCCCTGATAAAGTATATGAGCTACTTTGTCAAAAATGATTCTAAGTAGAAAATTAATAAAAGAAATACAACCATTTGGAAAACTGTTCTGATCTGCCTTCCTCCATCCCCACCCAAGTGTTACTGTTGCTAAGGTAGGCAAGTGTATATTAATAAAACAAAGTGGAGGACAGCTGAGATGTTTATGAGGGTTTTTTTCTCCATACAAAATGTTTTTCTGTTTTTAGTTCTCTCCATAAGGAGTGCCAGCTCGTTTTCTACTTGTTGGCCTGATTGATGTGTCAGACAGGTCATTTGTGCAGTTTTTTTTTTTTTTGTCAGCCATTTTTAATGCCTGCTCTTTTCCACTCATTTGAGATTTTTCCCCAAACTGAACACACCATTTGGTGTTGTCATCTTACAGTTTATAGGTTTCACAGATCAACTATTATGCTCCACAGTAGTGGTTTGCACAGAGTGGGATCGGTGATGCATTGTTGTTAAATAAAACCACTGTAAATCGTCAGTCTATTGACAGCCCAATTCAATTTGAACCTCAATCCATTTGAAGTCACACATTTCTTTCCTGCGGCTAGACGGAGCCCACACACTTCTAGTGATACATCTGAAGCTGATTGATTACTGCCAAAACACAAGGGATAAAAACTCATAGTTTTCTCATTAGTTGTCACAGTCGTGAAAACAATAGCAAGTGACAGCAAAATGACAGGCATGAAGAAAAATATAGCTGGAGGAAACAACAGTGCTCCCCTGCGAATACAAAACAACATTCACATAGAATATTCAATCTTGAAACACCGAGGTGCTCTAACATTTTGATCACGTTAAAAATTTTTTAAAAAACAGCTCCATTTACTGTACAATGTACACTATATTCCCAGTGGTCATGGCAGCCCCGTTTGCCCGAAACGTACTGCGGTGTGGGATTTTGGCCAGTCCCCGCCCTCCTTCCCCCTTCCATAACCAAGGCCTGCAGAGTTTTGTTATGGTTTATCACACTAATGTCTCTCAGAATCTGTCTGCCCATGCCCTGATAAAATTCGCCAACATCTCCTAAGACCTGCTGTGCCGTCATTTAGAGGTGGTTCGAGCAGGCGTAACATTAGAGGGACTTCATGCCACCAGTTTGCAATTCCGTCAGCCGTCTCTTCTGACACACCCTCGCAAAGTCGGAAGGCCCAGAATGGGGCGGAGTGGTCCCGCAAATCGGCACACAGGCGCAGCGAGCCTAGTGCGTGCACATAATTCGGAATACGGCCACATTTCTGCAGTGAGAATTTTACAGTTTGAGCCCTGCGAGTCCCAGGGACTCGCTGATCAGAAAAGTATGAGTCCCATTATGCATTTAGAGAGTCCCAAATTTTGAATTCTGAAATGGTCTACTAATTCAATTGACTATGATAATAACACAAGCAACAACAATATTTATTTCTTATATACAAATGCTGCAAAAATGTAAATAATTCAGGCATACAAGATTATTATCGCAAAAAAAAAAACTGTCCAACTTTAGCTGCTTCATCTGTGACATCGCCGCAATAAACCTTCGCACCACTTGTTCGCAACACTTGTTTTAACATTACACGACTTCACCAATCGTCTGCTTTCCACGCGGTGAAAGCCGATCTCGCCAATCTCATCTCGCGAGAACGGAAATCTCGTCACGTGAGATTACTTCATGCGAGATCAAAACAACAATGGCGGCGATTGTCAAACTGTGATCGTTGCTGAAAAAAAACATTTACCGTAGGTTTTTTTTTTTTTTTTTTTGGACTGCGAAATTTCTATGGAATCCTCTTCCGTAAATTTCCTTGCGTCGCAAAAACGGAACTCTGCGTCTGGTGGGGAAAATTATGCGTCTAGGACGCAGGACACAGAGGTAACGAGATGGCTGATTTCTGCACGTGCCGTCTGCGAGAATAGATTCTAACGTCTTACAGCCATTCGCTTGAGTCATTTCCAGCTCATTCAGAGAATAGGAATGCACAGATCTATCAAGGAAGCTGCTTGATTGATTGATGCTGAAACGCTATACATACATTGCATCCTAATGGACCAATCTTAGACTCAAAATCATACAAAATTGTTGAAATGTATGGATGATAAGTATTTTCTTTTCTTAAAATATGCTTCAGTGCGTTCTTGCATAGCAAGTTCACTGATGACAAATTGCGTATTTCTGTACATCTGCAAATTGGCTGTTTGGTTTAAGAGAAGATCAGAATCACTTTGAACATGACAAACGTTTACTTGTATATGTAGTCTTTTGAGTCAGCATTTCCAATTAGTCTTCCAGGTACTGCGCCTTAGCGTTCGAGTGATTTTGGTCAGATGATATGTCAGCAAAGGACCTCTCTCTAGGTGAAAGAAATGCCAAATGGGGGCTCTGTGCCTTCTGGCAGTGATTCTGAGAGTGATTTTTACTTGTTTTCATGGCCATTTGGACAGCTTCCTCCAAATGAAACAAGAGAAAACAAACGTATTCATCTCGCTAATGTGGCAGAGTCCGGGATGAAGTAATGGTTTCCATGCCCCGGTTGGTTGCAGTTTGTTGAGACGCTACGCTTTGAATCTCTGCCAGGAAATTAACTTGAAAACTTCTCTTGGTCGACCGGCTGTAATAAACGTCTCTCCCGCGGACAACAGTGCAGGGAGGGGCCCCTGTGTTTGCAAGCCTCTCACCATGCCCGATGAATATGTTTCCTTACCACTGAAAAGCATTGATTAAAAATTAAAAGGCAAGAACTCCGACAGGGAGCGGCCAGAGGAAACAGCATTACAGCAGAACAAAGAATCACTGATTTAAATATTTTGTCATGGTTTACTTGTTTTTAATGCATTCTATCGTTAGTCCGAAAAACACAATATGCCACATCATTATTTATTTAAACATCCATCTCTCTGAGCAAGACAAAGTTCCAGGTGGACTGCGGTCTCAAGCAGTCATTAGTACCTTTTCCTTCTACAGTACTCTTGATATTCATCATGATACATCTGAGACCATGGCCATACCTTTCAGAGTACTGATCAATAAAAATTGGTCAGGTAGTGGTCTACAGTTAGTTTTCGCCTGCCATGGTTCAGGCGGAGATCTGCATGGGAAAAGGCTTGAACAGAAAGCTGAGTACAGGTAATTGTTTTTGTTTGCACTGTAAAACAATTACGAGTTGATCATATAGATATTCTAAACTCATGAGATGTGCAAAGGTGAGTGCAGTGACATTCATTGTCAAGTCAACTCAACTTTATTGTCAAATATGCTATGTGTGAAACATACAGCACGGATGAAATTTCTTTGCTCTCAAACTCATGTAAACGACACTGATGGCGGGAGGAGCATTACCTGGGGCCCGTATGTTCGTGTTCTGAGGCGGTCGATTCCAGCTGGCTCCAGCATGAGGGCTTCCCACTGCCCGCTAGTCTGGGGTAGGGGCGGACGAGTCTGGTTATGTGGGTGTGGCACAAGGGCCGGCGCTCCTAAACAGCCTGATCCCTGGTCGAGTCACGGCCAGTGGGAAGCCGCTTCTGAAAATGCCGCGGGGGGAGTTGAATAGTGTGTGTAGGCAAAAGGAGGCGGTTGAAGCTGAAAACGAGTTTATTTATTTATTGTTGCCATTTTGATCGAACACCCTCGACAATGAAATTGAAATCCTGCAAAATATTCCCAGGTTTTACCCAATGGACCGATATTAGGGTGGCCCGGTGGTCGACTGGTTAGCACGTCGGCCTCACGATGCAGAGGTGCAGGGTTCGATTTCGGCTCCGGCCCGTGCAGGTTTCTCCGGGTACTCCGGTTTCCTCCCACATTACCAAAAACATGCATGGCAGGCTGATTGAACACTCCAAATTGTCCCTAGGTGTGAGTGTGAGCGCGGATGGTGGTTCTTCTCTGTGTGCCCTGCGATTGGCTGGCAACCGTCTCAGGGTGCCCCCCGCCTACTGGCCGAAGACATTTGGGATAGGCTCCAGCACCCCCCGCGACCCTTGTGAGGATAAAGCGGTTCGGAAAATGGATGGACTGATATTCTAACGATGTGTTTATCTTCTGTAACTGAAGTGGAATACAGTTCGGTTATTTTTGTGTCCTAATTACATACATCCAGGAAGATACGTCACCACCGCTAAATTGCCACATTTGAGGATATACACGGCTAGAAATGAACACACTAGCTAATATTAGGCCACAAATTCACTTTATTAGTTGGCAATTTCGCAAACAGGGAATGGAGAGCGAGACCATCCTAGCTTGATTGAAGATGTTTGTGATGCATCTGAGGTAAAAGCGGTATTATGTACTGCAGTTATTTTACCTCAAAATCTGTGGCCTGTTCTAAAGTGCCTGTATTTGATTTGTGTTTTTACCACATAACACTCCGCGTGATGTTCTTTTTTTTTTTTTGCACACAAGAAACACGATAAAAATAAACGCAAATAATAGAAACTGAACTAAAATTAAGCATTAAAAAAAAAAACAACAAAACTTCTCTGAAGCCTCATGCAAGCTAACTAAAACAACCTTAACGATAATGAAAATTCTAAAGCTATCATAACTCTGTTTGGGTTTAGCGACCCTTTCTGCTTTGCCCAGTCTACTGTCAATTAAAATTACGGTTCTTAATGTGTCACATGTCAGGTAAATAGACGGGCCTTTCCTCGTCACTGGTTGTTGTTTGTCACTATGTCACTCCAACAATGGGTACGCGCAAAGGTTTAGTGTTAATTGCGAGGAGACCCAAACGGTATCTGGCAGTGGGAAAGGGGACTCTCATTTTTATTCCTTTTTCACAGCTTGTTTCCCTTCTTTGGATTGGATTGGATACAACTTTATTGTCAAATGTGCTGCATGTGTAACATACATCACAGATGAAATTTCTTCCCTCTCAAGACAACACAAAACAAGAGGAGCTGCTGCGGGGTGTCCGCGCCGCCATCAAAAGAAAGTTAAAAAATGACAAAATAATACAAAACAACACATGACACAGACAATCGTGCAATCTTAACCACTTTCCTGCATACACTTTGTTGTCTGAAGCAGTTATAGATGAAAGATTGTTACCACCTGCTGTTGCTTCAGTGTTGCATTAAGATGTTCAACAATAATCCAACATCCAATAGCCTGTCATTGTTAAGTCTTGAACCCAGATGGCTAATGCATTGTTAATGAAAATGCACTCACATTTTTCATTGCACAACAAATAGCGAGGCACAAAGTACATTGTTTTCTCAATACTTGACCTTTCACTATAGTGTGACTGACAGGAAACCATTGCTTCATGCACCTGTCTTTTTTTTTTCTCTTTTTAACCAACAAGCTTGAATTTAGCTGAAATGGCGTGCATCTCGAAAGCATGTAGAAAGGAAAGCCAAATAATTACTTTCCTCTGATGAGATTGTCCACTTGACTTTTTTTTTTTTTTTGGAATCAAGAGCATCTATACCATTCATCCATTCATTGATGTTCCGAACTGCTTTATCTTCAGCAGGGTCGCGGGGGATGCTGGAGCCTATCCCAACTGTCTTCGGGCAGTAGGCGGGGCACACCCTGAACCGCTTGCCACCCAATCGCAGGGCACACAGAGAAGAACCACCATCCGCGCTCACACTCACACCTAGGGACAATTTGGAGTGTTCAATCAGCCTGCCATGCATGTTTTGGTATGTGGGAGGAAACCGGCTGACCCGCAGAAAACCCACGCAAGCACGGGGAGAACATGCAAACTCCACACAGGAAGGAATCGAACCCGGTACCTCTGCACTGTGAAGTCGACGTGCTAACCACTCGACTACCGGGTCGCGCATCTAAACCAGAATTTTCTAATATAAAGTACACAGATGGAACAGCAATTTACCTTCAGGAAGAACAATATCAGTCGTGTGTCACGGTTGGCTTTGTTGCTGTTATGTTGATATGAATGCCATCGAGAAACTTTCGCTACACGATTTAACATGTCATTGTCAGTCTCTCTCCTTATGACCTGTTAATAATCACAGGGTCATTGCTAATTATTCACCATTCTCCCAGTTGTTCTCAATTGTATTTGAGCATCAGATACAAGAGGCAGTTCATACTGAACACATTAATACGTATGCAGTCGCAAAGCCGATTCGCCTTTGTTTGGCTGCACTCTTAACATTCAGTTCCAGATTGGATTTTATACTGGCAGAGGCTTTTGCATCACGGGCTACATTTTGCACTCTGCGACAGGTTTTATTGTACTACTGTGAAATAACCTTTTGTTGCAAGGTATTAAATGAGTGTTCCCTCAACCTTTAATGTGTTATTGCTTCCCCTGTCCCCACGTGACATAATAATTGCATATGACTTTTAGCAGTCGTAACTGATGAATGCTGGTGAAAGGTGGCTGACTCGGGGTTCTTCTTAACATTAAAAAGTAAAATGGACTAGACTGTGTGTCTAAAAGGCAGTGAGCTAATGTAGTGTCAAGTACATGATGAGGGATGTCCAAAAAAAAACCTAAACTAAACAAAATGACAGGGATTTTAAAGTACTTTTCTTGAAAACATTTACTTTTATTTGCCTTAAAAGCCTCAACATATCATTCAAGGACATCTTTTAAAATACTGCATGTTACGTCGCTGTTAAAGGAAGATACATTTTCCCAAATGGGTTGTTTTTTTTATCCTAGGCCCTCTGTACGACAAGTCTATGCCGACGCTTCTTCTTTGTGGCGCCTGAAAGATCTCTTTGTGGTCATTCTGTGCTTGAATGCTTTGTTTCACTTTGTACTCTGCTCTGGTGGGAAGTGTGGGCTTCCTAATGGCAGCACATTTCTTTCTGACTGCATTTGTCCTGAAGGGATTTGTAACTTCACAAAAATACATTGTCACTTCTTCCTCTTTTTCCTCAAGGCAAAACATGTACAGGTTACAGTTCTAGTAAGCAGACTCTGGCATTTACACCGTTCAGATCATCCCTGATTGACATTAGTGATCATCCAGAGGTGGTTTGTCGGGGCAGTGTTAATATGTAGGAAGGGAACTGCTGTTAGCACTTATTTAGTGGACGTGATCAATATATCTGCACTGTCAGGCTGAAAAGTGCCATCCTGCAAACGACCTTTAATTTGCTCGTGGAAAACCCGCTCGAGCTTCAACTACAGTTCCAAATCTAACGAACAACATCTCTTTCAGATTCCTGATATACGTTTCATATATCGAATAAACTAATTTCTCAGTGAGCAATTGGACTAGACCAGGGTACCCAAGTCTGGTCCTCGAGAGCCCCTATCCAACCCATTTTACATGTTTCCCTCTTCCACACACCTGATTTAAATGATCAGGATCATTAACCAAGCCTTTGCAAAGTGCCGTTATGGGATGGAAATAGTCTTTTCCCAGGCAGTCGTGGCAGCATCCCTCATTTGCATCAAAGTCAGGACAATCTGAGGTGCAGTTCGCAACAGTATGCCGTGCTTGACATTGCGGGAACAGAAATAGACTCGCTGCAGTCCATGCATGACATTGACGAGTAAACTGCAAGCTCTCCCCTTGCAGATGACGGAGTCGCCCGCGTGCGTGACATTGGTAATTGGCAGAGGTGGGCATTCAGTCAGACTGACGGAAGGTCCGTCAGCCCATCACTGACGGACGCCCGGTTTTCTGATGACAAACAAACAAAAAAAAAATGATGATGAACTGAGCAATGATAAAGTGGGTTTTCATCCATCAGTATAATCGTCACTAACTGGGCCAAGGACCGACGGTCCATCACTGTTGGATGGCCATTTCGCTGACGACTGACCGAAACACACCAGACCTGTCTGGTGTATTTGTTATAGTGGCCTTGGTTGAGTAAACTGCATTAACTATATATTTACAGTAGGTGGTGCAAAGCATCAAAGAGTCAAGAAAGTATGTTATTGGTTTTGTGTTAAATATAGTCAGGCTGGCAAGACAACAAATTAATGAGCTAAGAGGTACGAAAGGAGCTTTGAAAACGAGAGACATTTTATACAAAGTTCTGCTGACTTACGTATTTTTATTTTTCTTGTGGGGGTTGGGGAGTAGTGGACGGCATGGTAGTCGACTGGTTAGCGCATCGACCTCACAGTGCAGAGGTCATGGGTTCGATCCCGGCTCCGGCCTTCCGGTGTGGAGTTTGCATGTTCTCCCTGGACCTGCGTGGGGTTTCTCTGGGTACTCGTTTTCCTCCCACATTCCAAAAACATATACGGCAGGTTAATGGGACACTGTAAATTGTCCCTAGGTGTGAGATTGTGAGCGCAGGTGATTGTTCGTCTCTGTGTGCCCGGCTATTGGCTGGCAACCAGTTCAGGGTGTCCCCCGCCTACTGCCTGAAGATGACTGGGATAGGCTCCAGCATGCCCCGCGACCCTTGTGAGAATGAAGCAGTTCAGAAAATGGATGGATG
>CAAKHF010024257.1:0-36773 GCA_901007745.1 Hippocampus kuda | reverse complement strand
GCTATTTGGTTGACTTTGTGCATACAAACGCGGGCACGACACACTTAGGAAGTATTAGTTTGCGCATGCACCGGTTGATAGGTCAATTTTAGGGGGGGGGGGTCGTACGCCATTTCAGCATTTGTGTGTGTGTGTGTGTATGTACCCTTTTCAAAAGAATCCTACGCGCTCTTTGAAAAGTGAGACCCCAGATGATGATGTTTAATATTACTGAGGTTTTTTTTTTTTCCTGCAAAGTGTTACCCCCAAAGGGCAAAGTGGACATACACTAAACCATTTTGTTTGCGATTGGTGCGGCTGTGAAGGATCTCTGGAGACTTGCTTGACGTGGCTTGATGCCACAGAATAATGCAGACAGAAACATGGTTCACTCTTAGCATCTATGACGCCCTTAGTTTGTGAGCGGGCGCTCTCTGCGGAACTGAAAGTGATGATGACTGATGATTTTTTTTTTTGGTAGCAAATCTTTTACCATAGATAAAATATACTGACTTGATCTGACAAATTCCTGCTGTCTAGGGATCTATGCATGTGCTATGACTCAGGTCCAGATGCCTGCTATCACTTCTACACATGAGAAACCATCCAACACTGCGAGCAATGATGCCTTATCTGCATGCACACACACACACACACACACACACACACACACACACACACACACACACATATATATATATATATATATATATATATATATATATATATATATATATATATATATATATATATATATATATATATATATATATATATATATATTAAAAAAAAGAGAGAGAATCCATCCCGGCACTCTGGTCACAGTTGACACAAAGTTGTCTTTTTTTTTTTTTTTTGTCCCCTCACCCCACCCCACCCTCTCTCCTAATCGGAACTTTGATTCTAGCACATGTGAAGAATAGATGCCGATGAAATGAAAGGTGTTGCTTTCTTTTCCTGCTATGCATACGAAGTGTGACAAGGCGCAGAAAAGGAAGTGGCTGTACATACCGCTAGCATATGGCCTTGGTTCTCTGTAAATCAACTTTTGTATATCTTTATTGTTTTATATAAAAGAGAAAAAAAATGTTTGTTTGGGGGGGGAGGGGGGAGACAAGGAAAAGACAGCGAAGAAGTTACATTGGTTATGTTTGTATACCGGTTAAAACCCCCCGAGCCTTGGAACTGACTCGCGCAGTAATAAGTCTGACTTTTCTACCTACTGCATAAATACAAGACCTAAGGCATTTTTAACCGTATGAAAAGTTTTTATTCTTATTTACAAAACAAAATAGACAAGTGCTTGATTTAAATGGTTTTAAAAGTTGCGCTCAAAGGGTTTAGGGGAACGACAACTGGTCCCTTCCTTTATTTGTGATACTGGATGCTTTATTGTGTGCCCTGAAATGTATTTTTCTACTAATAGACGATTTATTATGGCACATCAGTACTATTTTATTTTGATATGATAATACTTCAATGCAACACTAGTTTTTTTTCTCCATGTTTTGAGCATTCTTTTTATTTGGATTTCTTTTGTTTAAAAGTTCCCTCCGCAACTTTTCTTCTTTTTTTTTTTAAATGTATACAACTGTATTAATAAATAAATTCATTTTTAAAGTAAACTACTCTGTGGGCTGAGGTGTCTTGACAAATTATGTATTTATCTCATGAAGTGCTTATTTCGTTGTTATTTTGTTCTCCATCAAATTGGGATTGAGAGAGTTCATGCAAATTTCCACATAGTGTGAAAAATCGACTATTTGTGTTGATGAAATTGAGTAAGTCTCTTAAAGGAGTCCCAGGTTAAAGCAAAAATCTTTCAAGTCGCTATATTATGATACCATATTTTTAATATGATAGAACAGGTTTTTTTTGTAAGAATCTAGTCAGAATATGTGCATGATGTCGTAACTTTCAAGAAGAAAATATTTTTTAACTCGATACAAGTCAACATTTTTTAGAAGACTTAAAAAAAACAAGCATGTAGTATTGTACAGTATGTATTTTGAGGAGTGTCATAATTTGACAAGAAAATTATTAGATTTTAAAAAATACAGTCACAATAAGGAGAGTCATAGTTTCATTTGACAGATTGCCAACAATGCAAAGAGAACGTTACAAGATTTACATTGTAATTCTGTGAGGAAAAAAAAAATCTAATTTTATGTGGAAAGAATTGTGTATTTCCGAGAATTTGCTGTAGTGCAAGTAGCACAGGGATACCACAAGTAAATTACAAGACTGAAGATGTAAAAAAAAAAGTTGGAAATGTGTAAATATGGTGAAAAAAAAATCACATTTTCAAGAATAAGATAAAAATACAATTTCACACTTTTAATATCACAAGATAACAGTTATCAATTGTCTTCTAATACTGGTTATTTAAAATGTATTCATTTTTACTTATGACTGATTTTTTTTTTCTCACTCAACTTATTTGTTGTATGAATTGATTGTACATGACCTGTAGTGCCCTGAAAACCGCCATTTAATAAAATGAATTATTATTAAGTAATTGTACATATGCATTTATTTTAGTTAACTAAATTACAAATAATTCCATTTCAGAATTACCATGAATGTATTCAGAAAATATTTTCCCAACATATTTTTTTTCCCCTCACCTACGAATGAATGCGCGCCTGTTTTCCTCACCACCGCCAAACTTAACAGCACTTTCCTTCACACTTTTTCCTGACCGGTGACATCATCAAACATAACCTTTAAACGTGATCATAACATCAGTTCAAAGGCGCTTTGATGATAACTCCCACCGGATTGGAGAAACATTAAACATTACTATAACATCCAAGTTCAACATCCAAAGGTTAAGCACGTTAATCAACACACGCACACAAAGGCATCATTCTCATATAATGTTTCATGTTTTGAAATGCTACAGTTGATTTCATCCATCTAAGTGGCAGCGCACTGGAGTGTACTGTGCTTTCCGTGCCTGTTCAGGGTTGGAAATAAAATACAATAGTCTTGTGTGGGAATGTTAGTGCATCCCTGAGATGAGTTGTTGGAAGCAGCGGATTTGCCTTGTAAACAAAATGCCTTTGCACTCTTGAAGAGTTCAACACTCTCGTGTTAGAGTTTAATCATGCCGCTGCTAATGGCGCTGTACACCTCCGTGGTCATGGGAGCGAACGTCCGTTTGGCTGCGTTGAGGTAGTATAACGGATCACTGATGAGGGCTGGGTTGAAGCCTTCTTCCACCAGCCTGGTTTTTTTCAGCTTAAATGTGCCCGTCTTCTCCAAGGAAGGCTGAAAGACATGTAGATATATATAAATACAATGGTACCTCTACTTACGAACATCGCTTCATACGAAATTTTCAAGTTACGAAACGTCTCAACAGGAAAATATTGCTTCTTGTTACGAAAGGTAAAAATGCAGTATGGCTTGCTACTTGCAGCTGCAAATTTCCTGAACACAACACAGATGCGGTTGGCAGCCAATCGCAGGGCACACAGAGACGAACAACCATCCGCACTCACACTCACACCTCGGGACGATTGAAAGTGTTCAATCAGCCTGCCATGCATGTTTTTGGAATGTGGGAGGAAACCAGAGTACCTGCGTAGCTGTGAGGTTGACGCGCCACTTGACCTAAAAAACACTTAATGGGGTTTTTTTTTTTTCAGTTTTTAGACATGAAGCGTTCATGTCTAAAAACTGAAAAAAAAAATAACGGTCATCTCTCTCATTCAACTTTTGCCCTCTTCAACCTCTGAAAAATTTCGAACAATCACCACAATATTTGGGATTTTATGGATCCCAAGCGAAAACATACCAAAATAATAAATATTTATTCATGATTTATTTTAAAATTATTTGGTGGATTAATCGCTAATCACCATTTTAATCTGCCAAACATCGGAATCGGCCTAAAAAAATTAATCCATATCCCTCGTGCCCAAACGTTTACGCTATGTAAACGATGCTTCCAAGTAACATGAAGCCTTACTTGGATCCTGATGAATCGCGGGCGCGCGTATGCCGGCAGGTAGTTGACGGTCTGATTGTAGGCGCCGGCGCTGTCGAAGTCTTCTCCTTCTTTCAAAGTGATCGCCGCCATGCCCACACGCCCCTCGTTCCCTATCACGGCAAAAACAGATTACAATCCATGCCATGTTTCCGTCTATTCTTACATACGAGTCGTTGATGCCTTACCTTCCACCTTAACACCGTAAACATTGGCCTCTAAAATGCAAGGCGCCATGGTGAGAACGTCAGCGACTTCTGACGTGGCCACGTTCTCGCCCTTCCATCTGTTCGGAAGAAAATAATTTTCACTGGCCAAGAGGAAAATTATGAATGAGCCTTCTGCCTAGCAACAGTACCAATGTGACCAACAATCAAAATCTGTATAGCTAGAATTTTTTGGCATTTTATCATGAATTTAAAAAAAAAAACTGTGTTGTGTGATTTAGATGCAGCAGAAAAACGTGTGACCCTTTATCGGGCTTTGAGGCTCCACACAGTTTACTGTATTTTTTTTAATGAACCACAAAAACATGGCATGATTATCAAGGAAGAAGCAGACGAAAATGGGCAAGAACAATGCGATTTTGTGGATGTGTGAGAGGCCATTGCCGATGATTGATCACCCTATTCACTGAATGTACCCATGCATTTCCATGACAGAGACTCTCCCTGCTTTGCTTTTGAGCCGAAGGTACATATATTATGACTAATAAACCCTGACCCCACTTTAAAACCCGACTTTGAAACCCAAATCCCAGCTTGAAACCTTACTTTGGGACCTGAAACCAACTTTTAATCCCTTTTTTGAAACTCTAACCCTGAATTAAAACCCTAATTTGAAACTCTAAAACCTACATTGAAACCTTACCAACACTAACCCTATTTTGAAACTCCAACAGGATTTTGAAAACCTAACCCGAATTGGAAACAAACATTTGGAATCCTACTTTGATAGCCTCCTTTGAAACCCTAACCCGATCTCAAAGCCCTATCTCTATATTTTAACCCTAATTTGAAACCCTAATAGAACTTTGAAACCCAAATATCTTGAAACCCTTCTTTGAAACAAACTGTACTTTGAAACCCTAATGTGAAACTCTAAACCTACTTTGAAACCCTAACCCTATTTTAATTCTATTTGAAACCCTAATTTGAAATACCTTACTAGAGTTTGAAATTCTAATTCCTAACCATACTAAGAAATCCTGACCCTATTTTTAAATACTCCTTAAAGCCCTGGTACTGTCGTTCAGTATGTAATTAGAAATACTGTACTGTATACTGTCTTCCCAAGCACAATCAATGAAAATGACATGATGGAAAAGTAAAGCGTGGGGACTTGCCTAAAAGTGTCACCCACTCGATCCTGAAAGTAGACAAAGTTGTCCTCGTCAAAGCGCAGCAAATCTCCCGTGTTGAAGTACAAGTCGCCTTTTTTCAACACGTTGCGGAGCCTCTTCTGCTCCGTCTGCTGGTCGTTGCCCGCGTAGCCCACGAAGGGCGACCGCCGAGTCACCTTCCCCACCAGGAGGCCCGTCTCACCTGGCAGACGGTCACGCAACATGTAGCGAGCGCCGACATAAGAGTTCTACGCGGCCTTTTGAAATGTTCATGAACCAAACATTCAAGATGACTGGTGGACATGACATGTTTTAAAAGTGTTTGCTTCCCACCTGTGGCTGCCTCGACGCAAAGACCCTGTGAGTTTCGGACAGGCTCCTCCTTCTCAATGTCAAACTTGATCAACATGTATGGGAAGATTAACTGGAGAGAGAAATTGACATTTGAGGATGTTTCTTGGACAAAGCTCGAGGACAATGATGTTCTTGTGTTGATGATAATATTGTTCAACAAAATAAAGGTTCCGATATGAGTGATATGAGAGCACTAGAAAAAAATAGATCAACCAACAGGAAATTTTAATTTGAAAAATAACGATGTTTTTCCTACCCTGTGTAAAAAATTGATTCGTCCCACAGCGCCGACCTTGGAAGTGTAGTTAATAAATCCGATGTTTCCCTCCGTAGCTGCGTACAGCTCCTTTACTTTAATGTCACCGAAGCGCCTCAGAAACTCAGACCAGATGTCAGCGCGGACGCCGTTGCCGATTGCGATGCGTACTTTGTGCTCCTTCTCATTGTCCCTCTGCAAGACGGTACAACGTCCACACTCAGTCAGACCTTCAGAGATTGAGATCGTCTCGGGAGACGAGAAGGACTTGTGGAATGGATCTGACCTTGGGCGTGTTGCAGAGGTAACGCATGGTCTCGCCGATATACTGAATCACGGTCACGTTGTGCTCCCTGCAGTCATCCCAGAACTGAGAAGCGGAGAACTTCCTCTTCAGCACGACTGTTATACCTGCCGCCCACATCAACACTCACTTCAATACAAATAAAATCCAAACTTAGAGGTGGTGTGCACACTGGGATTCACAATAAAGTGGTAGCTCTACTTACAAAATTAATTGGTTCTGGAAGAAATTCCATCATGAGAAAATTTCGTAAGTGGAGATGCATTTTCTATGTAAATGCCCTAATCCGTTCTAAGCCCCCTCCAAAATTCAGACATAAATGTTTTCGAAAGCATAAAAATGCATCAAAATATGTAACAAATACATCTTACAATTAGATTATTGCACAATAAATGAGAGTTGTGCATAATGTAAAAAACAAAGGATAAAGAATAAAAATGGTGGTCATTTTATTTTTAACTGTGTCCTCATCGTTTTTTGCCCTCTTTAGTTCATGTTCTCTCTCAGATGTCGTTTTTGCCTGATCCAAGGACGTTTGCTTTTGTCGGGCTTTTAACAATCCTTCAAAAATTTACAAGGTGACAAAACATCAGCATAGCGAGCGATCGCCCGACTGGTGATTCACATTTACGTAAAACTGTCGGAATGGCGAATGACGAGGACGCTGCATAAACACATACCTATCTATCTACACACATAGACACATGTGGTAGAGGTCTCGCTTAGCCAATGGGATGCCAGGAAGATGCTAGGTCATAGCCAATGGCAGAGAAGCTATAATTATGTTGCGTTCAGGAAACTCGGAGCTGCGAGTAGCAGCCCATACTGTATTTTTACCTTTCGTATCGTGAAATTTCTTTCATAACAAGAGGCAATATTTTCCTGTTGAGGCGTTTCGTGTATATATATCTATATATCTATATCTATATATATCTATCTATCTATCTATCTATCTATCTATCTATATATCTATATATATATATATATATATATATATATATATATATATATATATATATATATATATATATATATATATATATATATATATGTATGTATGTATGTATGTATGTATGTACGTGTGTGTGTGTGTGTGTGAGTGTGTGTGTGTGTGTGTGTCAACTAGAAAAGGTCATTACCTCTCTCGATGCAGCCCGCTAACCCGATGAGGAAGCCTGAGCTGTGGTAGAGCGGCAGGTTGATGTAGAAGACGTCGTCTCTTGTGACGCCGCACAGTGACTGAAGGAAAGATGCGGCCCACATCCTCTCGTGCGTGATTATCGCCGCTTTGGGCAAACCTATTGCGGACAGAAGAATATCAACAACAGTGTCAGAACCTTGCTGGAGGGTGGAAGGTGGACTTAAAGGAGCGGATCACAGAGCTAACACTACTTTTAGATGCGTAACAGGGGCTTCGCGCAAGCATAACTGTTTTAGAGCGCCTCATTGTCACAGTGTGTAAAAATGCCTTCACAACCGGGTGGAATATATTCGAGCGACCGGAGACTTTAATTGTATACATTTTCATGGCTCAAACATGTTGTGAAGTGTTGACCTAAGAAGGAAGACTTTAATCAAAGTATTTTTGTTCTTTTTTTTCCTGTAAAACTCTGAAACACACTCAAAAATGCATCATGAGTGACATCACCACCAAGGGTCACAAATTCCAACTATTTGCAGATTTGAACAGAACAGGGAATTGTGGACGTTGTCCTGTTTATACCAGTGGTTCCCGACGTGTAGATGTACAAAGCAGTGCTCCTGTAGGTAACATTGGCTCTGAGGTCTCTGGACAGAGGTTGGTCCGAGGCCTTCGAGATCTTGTCGGCCAAGAAATCGACACCCTGAATATTACGTGTCTCTGATAGGAAGTACACGCTGACCCCATGCTCTCTCAGAGCAGGTAAGACTTCCTCCACGGCATCCTGTAGCTCTGTCAACCCACACACACACACACACACACACACACACACACACACACACACACACACACACACATTTATGTCACTGAATGATCAGAATACACTTTCCAAGCTTTCTAAGAAGGAAACATTTCTTCCTGGAAAACAACAGACAAGAAATAAACAAACGGCAAAATTAGCATGCCAGGAGTCTATTTCCAAATTGTTCCTGAAAAACAAGTATGAGCGAGTTCCCGTGCCAGGTATCCATATCCGTTATTGTTTTAAGGTATCGGGGTTTTCATGGAAGCTGCTTGTCACAGCCACTGACACTGAAGGCAAAAAAACAAAAATCTGACCGAGTAAGTCCTGCTTGGCAGCAGTTTGCACTGTAACGCGCTAGTTTTCCACATTGCAATGAATTATCATCTTCATCAATTGTCATAGTGTGAAATAAAATTTTATAAATCGAAAGTCAACTTATAGTATCTTAGAGGGAGAAGTATTGCCGCTCGTTCTTGCCGACTGCTGTCAGGCTGCTGAAAACCTGAACTCACCACCCACTCACCCATTGTAAATAACACAGACACTTTGCATGTGCAAAGAATACAGATATGCTTTCTCTTCTGCAAAAATTACCGAGTCGCAGTAGTTGAGTGAAGCTCTTCTTCATTTTTATGCATCAGGCACGTGCACAACCTTTTTGGGGGTCAGGTGCTCAAGCAGTCATTAAAAGGCACCCATCGCCAAAGTTATCCATACTCCCAAGTAGGGTTGTGCATCGAGAATCAAGAATCAAGTGGAACCGGGACTAACATTCTCGTTCTCCAGGAATTGTTCATCTTTTTAAATGTCAGTGGTTAATTTAATTCCTTCTTCGCCGCATGTAAATTGCCAAAGGCGGAGCTCGAAAGTGAAAAACAGAACTGTCTCCAACTCAGCGCAACACCTGTCATAAAATAAAATCGTGTAAAGGAGGTTGCAATGTTTCATAAACTGCTGAGATAAAATGTACATTTTCCATGTGTTACATCTTTTTATTTCCAAATAGTTACTGCAAGAGTTTTAATATACAGAGCCTGGTGACACAGCGCTCTGTTTCAGCTTATTATTAATCATCATCATCATCATTCATCCAAAAATGATTTGCGCTACAGAAGGAGTACTTGGCCAAAAAATATTTCCTCGGGAATACGTCAGTGAAAAAAAGATTGAAAACCACTGTGCTAGAACAGTGCAAGTGTACCTAATGAAGTGTCCCACGCATGTCACGCAACTCACCTGCCGACGTCACGAGCACTTTGGCCCCGCAGCAGGAGAAACAGTGCAGCAGAGACTTAGCTCGGATGTTGAAATTAAGCAGGGCAACCGGACAACCCAGTTTGGCGAGTCCCAGCCAGGTCCAGACAAGGTTGGGCTCGTTGCCCAGAAAGAGCGCCACCGTGTCCCCCTCTCGCAGGTGCGCCTCCTGCCTCAGCACCCGGGCCACTCGGTTGCTGCGCCGGTCCACCTCCCCGTAGGAGAAGCGCTCCCCCTCGAAGTGCAGGAAGGTCTTGGCCGGGTGTCTCCGGGCCGCCGCCAGAAAGGCGTCCAAGACGGCGTGGAACGGCTTGCTCCTCTTATACATGATGAGCCTGGCGGCGAGCAGGAGGCTCCGCAGGATGTACACGCAGTCGTCAAGCCAATATGGGAAGCGAGTCCTGAGGATGAGCACCAAGCCGCCCACGACCGTCAGCCAGATGAACATCGCGAATCGGAGGAGCTGCCAGCAGCGCGCTTACGACTGAGGTACAGTCTTGTATTGTGCGAGTGCGCGTGGAACATCGGTGCCAAAGTTCAGCCGCGAGACGTGTGCACACCTACTTTCCGCCTATTTTCGAGGTGTCAGATCGTTTACCACGCCCACTCGAGAAAATTGCCGCGCATTATTCCGCCTTTTCCTTCGCATTCTCTATCTTCCTTTTAACAGCCGGCCCGTTGCCAATCCAGCTCAATTTCAGGGGCCCCTAATATTATCACCGAACATGTTGTTGTTGCTGCACCGTAGGTTTTCAATATGTCGTCTGAAAGGCTAAGACACCACATCATAGATGCTAATTAGTATTAAGCTAGCTGATTGAAAGGCTAAGCTATGGTGGTTTTTCAATACGTCGGATATAATTCTTTGATTTTGATTTGATTTGACTTTTTATATGTCTACTTATATGTAGTTTTACAGTAAATATTTAGTTTTACAGTAAAAAAAATTTGGGTGTGACAATAACATATTTAAACCCTTTCTTTTTGAAGAACTCTTCATCCAATTCACTTTTAAATTTAACTAAATGTTTAAAAAGTCTAGCTAATATAATTATGATATAACTGAAAAGAGGCACCAAGGTGACACAGAATGTTTAAAAAAAGGTCTACTCCTGAATTTTAATATTGATGGTGTGATGTGGTGAGCAACACACCACACCCTCTTCTCATATTTAGACACCAATTTGTCAGCAAGGGGTTATTCCAGGTCCCTTTTTGTTGCAAATATTGCACATATCGTCATGTGATTAGAAAAAAAAGGTTTGAAAATATTCATATCGTCGTGGAGCGGGAAGTTGTCATAAATCTGCAGGAGGAAGACAAGGAAGCGTAAGTTGTGAAACTGAACCTTGTTTGTCTGATGATTAATGGAGGGAGGGAGGGCGAGCTCATACGCACGCAACACATGAGCATTAAAATTTGCGCTCGCGCACACGCACACACACACACACACACACACACACACACGCATGCACAAAAAAGTGTTATATTTTGATTTTGCCTGATAAAACTGCATGGACTATATCCATTGTAAGTGGAACAAATTTCTTCTCCCTGTCGTCCAGAAAATAAAGTGGATCTGGGATAGCAGAGGGGTTGAAGCCTTCCTTAACCAGCCCCGCCTTCATAAGCTTGAATGTTCCCGTGACATCCAAGGAGCTCTGCCATGAAAGTGGAATTTAATATTATTTGCAAATACGCCCCATTTGGTAACCAGATGCTTCAAATACCTGAATCCTTATAAAACGTGGCCTGGCATAGGCTGGCAAGAAGCTTTCAAGGTGCTTGAAGATGCCTTCGGAATCAAATGTATGTCCATCTTTTAGAGCTATGGCCGCCATGCCTATTCTGCCCTCGTTGCCTGTGAACCGAAAAAAAATACATGTACAGTGTACTTATTTGCTCAGTAAAACAATCGTTGGCCGTTGTTATATACGGAAAATACTGAACACTGCGTATGCATGCATGAGTGCAAGGTCGGAGTGGAACTCATTTTCAGCCTAGATCGCTCGACTTCTACGCCACCAACATACGTCCCTTTGCCTCACTCAGAAGGCAATGCTGATGAATGTTAATGACTGGATAAGGTTTTATAATTAAATATTTAAGTAAATATGTGTACTGCTGTTGTCGTTGTCTCAAATTTGTAAAGTATAATCACTGTTTACATATTTTAAACATGCTGCTACCCACATACACTTACACAAAAATTCCTAGGGGGAGTTCACGGTTTTTATATACAGTGTGTGTGTGTGTGCGCGCGCACACACACACACACACACACACACACACACACACACACACACACACACACACACACCTGATTTGCACTGTCTTTTCAAGTCATCCACGACGGTTCGGAAAACATGTTAGTGGCAGGACAGGTTGATCCACGTGAAATTCGTGACTGCTTTTACGAAATGTTGCTTCCTGCTGTGAGTCACAGTAAAGCCGCAGCAACGTGTTCAAAAATACATGATGAAGACGAAATGATGAAAAGTAAACATGCAACCTCACAGACAATATCAGGAACATCATTTGGATCTTCTTCAGCATTCCTATGCATTAAAATGTAGGGTAACGCTCATTTAGTTGGTGTCTGTGCTATGTTGGTGCCGCTTGCTGATTGCAAACTGCACCACGGTCTTCATTCACGTTGTGACACGTTCAACCGGCGCATCTCACTTCAAGAAGACGACTCCACACGGGGGCGCAAATTCCCAAGACATAAATCAAGGATTGATAAGTCATGCCTTTACATAGAAAACTATTTCAAATGAGCATTTTAGGGGGAAGGGAGTGGGGCAGCAATCACGGAAAACTTACAATCAAGTCAACTGAATTAAATTGCTTATTCCTTGGCACTCCTTTCCATTTTCGCTACATGTGTCCGAGCACATATTTCATGTTTTCTCAAGGATTGTACCGCATATGAGTGCCGCAACAATTACCTGGCACTTCCACACCGTACACGGTGGCCTCAGTGATGTAGTCCACCTGAGTGATGACATCAGCCACTTCATTGGTGGAAACATTCTCTCCCTTCCACCTGTTGCTCAAAAAAAAAACAAAAAATCAGGTTGTGCATACTCAGCTCCAATGAAGAAAGGAGGAAACTCACCTGAAAGTGTCACCAATACGGTCATGAAAGTAAACGAAGCCGTCTTTGTCGATGAGCATCAAGTCACCGGTGTCGAAGAAGACATCACCTTTCTTCAAGACATCGTGCAGCTTCTTTTTTTCGGTCTGCTGCAGGTCTCTTGCATAGCCCAAAAATGGTGCCCTTGCAGATATCTCAGCCACCAAAAGGCCTGGCTCGCCTGGCAAATTGACAGTAAAAAAAAAAAAAAAGGTATTGGAAAATAATACGGTGCACTAGGGAAGGTCAAGTACCGATACCAGATATCGATATCGGGCCGATACAAGCCTTATTTGAAGGTATCGGGTTCTCGTTGAGGCTTCTGATAGCAGCCGCCAATACTCAAGGCAAAATAAAATGCGGACATCAAGTAAGTTGCTGCGATACCGCGGCATTTTGAAGTGTTAGCGAATCATCATCTGGATCAGGAAAAAAAGTCTTTGATTGCCTTTGAAGTAGTTTTAATTAAGTGCTCTCTGGTAATTGCTGTGGGAGTGAGACACCTTTAGGAACCTGGATGCAAAGACCCGTTGAATCCCTCACAGGTTTTCCCTGTTCCACATCATACTTGATCAGTGCGAAGGGAAAACGCCACTGGAAAAAGACAAAGCTAATGGATTAAGAAGTCGAGCTAAACAAAAAGCAGAGAATGAAGTCGAGACTCACTTTATGCAAGAAGTTGTCTCGTCCTACCGCTCCGATCTTTCCAGAGTAATTCATGAAAATGATGTTACCCTCTGTTGCTCCATAAAGCTCCAAGATTTCAATGTTTCCGAAGCGGTTTAAGAAATCTCTCCAAACGTTGGCTCTGATGCCGTTGCCGATTGCGATTCTGACTTTGTGGCTTCGGTCGTTGGGTTTCTATCAGAAAAATAAAGATATTGTTATGACTCCATAGTATGAGTGCCTGCCAAAACTTTTAAAACCCAGTAAAGTTAGTTCATTCTTTCCAAAATATATTTTACATGTTATTAAAGCTTTCAAGCACCCCGTAACCTGATAAAATGATAAGCTATCCACTGTCGTAACTGCTGTCCCTGAAAGGGTGAAAGTTCATTGCTGAAAACATGCAAAGGCTGAGTGTAGCGAACACATTTTTGCCTCCACTAACTCCTAAAACAAAACTCTCTCCTACAAATAAAAAATAAAATAAAATAAAAGTGAGCGATGAAGAGGCGGGCTGATGGACTGGTTATCGCAGGTGTGTCAAACTCATTTTTGTCATGGGCCACATTTTAGTTCCCGTTTCCCTTGGAGGGCCGTTATGACTGAAACCATATAAAAAAGTCAATGATAACGGTTTATTCAACTATTGTTTAAGTTACTGTAATGAGGGGTTTGGTAACAAGAAAATGCTCACAATATGTCTCTTTTTTATTACTTAAGAGAATTTGAAATGTTGGTAGAGATTTTAGCAAGCAGCATGGAAGTTGACATGTTTGATTTGCTTTCGCGGGCCACATAAAATGATATGGCGGGCCACATCTGGCCCCCGGGCCTTGAGTTTGACACCTGTGGGTTCGTGCATCGGCCTCATAGTGCAGAGGTGCAGGGTTCGATTGCGGCTCTGGCCTTCCCGTGTGGAGTTTACATGATCTCCCTGTGCCTGCCTGGGTTTTCTCTGGGTACTCCGGATTCCTCCCACGTTTCAAAAATATGCGTGGCAGGTTAATGGAACACTCTCATTTGGCTGCAGGTGTGAGTGTCAGCGCGGATGGTTGTTCGTCTATGTGTGCCCTCCTGGCAAACAGTTCAGAGTGTACCCTGCCTACAGCTGGGATAGGTTCCAGTGCGCCTGTGACCCTTGTGAAGATAATCGGATCAGAAAATGGATAGATGGATGGGATGAAGAGTAGTGTGCCTACCTTTGGTGTGTTACAGAGAAAACGCATTATTTCACCAATGTACTGTATGGCAGTCACATTGTATTTCCTGCAGTCATCCCAGAACTGCGATGAAGAGAATTTACTCTTCAGGGCAACTGTGATACCTGAATTCATGACACAAAAGAAGACATTTAGTTGAGTACATTAACACCAGTTTTGTCTCACTGCTTAATAGACTTGCATGAAGTCAAGAAACAAATTACTAAGATGCACAAGTGAATATTTGTTCTTTTACGAAGACGTTCACAGCTTGGGAACATGTCATACCACATGAAAGTCACACTGTACATTTCAGCCGCATCCACTTCAAAGTTGCACATTGAAAATAATATTCTCTTAGTACTACTGTTTGAATAAATGGATGGTGCACACCTAAGTCAATGGCTCCTGTCACTCCAGCAAGTCCCGCGCTATGATAGAGAGGGAGGCTGACATACAGCACATCGTCCGATTTCAATCCGCAGGAGCGGAGAATCATCACGAAGCGCCACAGTTTGGAATGAGATATTACAGCTGCCTTCGGGAAACCTGTTCAATAGAAGAAGTTATAAAATGTGACAAAGTCATTTCTTCTCTCTTGGAATATCAGCAATCCGATTTGGCTCACCTGTTGTCCCTGATGTATACACGTAGAAGGCAAGACTGTGCATGTTCAAATGCGATCTTAAATCTTCGGCCAGCGGTTCAGAGGACATATTTCGCATCTTGTCAACGAAGCCGTGTATGCCTGAACTTGTTTGTTTGCTCCCCAATGAGAACACAGTCACCTGCCTCTCCAGAAGCTCTGGGAGCACCTCCTCCAACGCCCCCTCCAAGTCTGGAGATTAAAAAAAAAAAGCCTTGAGAAAGTAGCCCACTACACATGCATACTGATAACACTGGCAAATGACAAATTTTAATCAGAGATGGCTTATTAATGTGTCATTGACAACTAGAAAAGTTGACTTGCATCTCAGATTTAAAACAATGAAGTAAAAATTAACCAGTTTAATCGGGCCAAATTTGAGGATTTATTTTCGACTCCTGATCAAAGTTTCATTCCTCTGTTTAGGCCCTGTGGTGAAATAAGTGGAACCTATTTGAAGCATGCAAGTGAAATGACTGTCATTTTCAAAGTCCCATGTTTCACATATTTTCATGGGGAATCTCTGGAATGGTTGAGCAACTCAGTGACGAAACACCAAAGAGGCTAAAATTTGTGTGAATCATTCACCGTGTCTAATCTACTGTGGGAAATGTTTAATTCAACTAAAGTAGTTTTTCAAAGAAATGGGCGGGTGAGTGTGTATCATTTTCTTTTGAAACTTGAAAAAAGGAGAAATGCAAGAAATGCATTTGTCACAGCTCGGTCAAGTATTCCCTTAAATCTGGTCTGCCCTATTTCAAATGTTGTCAGTCATTGTCAGATTACATAACACAGGCTTCACATTTAAAGTTACTCATTGGTGTAAACCTCCTTTCTGGAAAAAAAAAGGCATTTTTTAAGGGGTAAAAACAAAAAGTACAAAACTGGTTTTGTCTTGTGCAATGTTTTTTTTTTTTTGCTCAGGACACCCAAAACAAAATGTATTGATTTTGGTCTGTATGGTCAGAGTACTGAACATGGACAGCCTTCCTTGTTCCATATTAATCTGATTATGAACCAATCAGATTCTAATTCTAAATCCCAATTGGAAGGAAATACGGTGATCCCTCGCTATTTCGGGGTCGTTTATCGCGGCTCCAGTGCATCGCGGATTTTTTCAAACACATTCATAAAAAAAAAAATTAAGTTTTTTTTTTCCATATACATGGAGTACAGTATGTATATGTTGCTCTATGTGACTCACTGTTGTTTTGCTGACTTTCGCAGCTTCTCGCAGACCGATTGCGGACTTAAAAAAAAAATTATATGTTCATTGGTCGCTACTTCGCGGATTTTCGTTTATCACGGGTGGTTTCGGTCCCCATTAACCGCGATAAACGAGGGATTACTGTACTGTATTGCACTTCAGTATTTGCTTCATTATGAACTTTTGCTATGTGGCGGAGTACTCTAACCCCACCGCGCAGCAGTCGCAACCTCAAATTGTCACAACAGTAAACATTTGTATAACCGCGACTATTTACACAAGTATTAACTTTCAATATGTAAACAGTAGCACTTAAACAAGAAAAGTCATCAATATCCAGAATAACAAACAGCAGGTTGTTTGATTCCAAATTAATGTGTGTAAATTAACACGCACTACGCATATATTGAAGTGCTGAACTGGTTTTCACCATTTCAGCTTTCCTAATATTTTGAGTTTTGTTAGAACAGGGCTTGGTCCGATTACGAGTTGCTCCTCCCCAATTAGATAAAAACTTGAACGCCTTCGTTCACATTAGCGATTTTCCGGCGCAAATGCGTAATGTAATTAGCTAGCTTTCTCAGCCTACAACCAAGAACGCATCTGCCATCCGTATAGTCCCACTGGCGTTTGAGCGCCTCGTCGTTGGCGAAGTGTGTTTTAGGATTCACTGCCCTTGGAGAAGGGCAGCGCATATTTACACATGCACCGATTTGGTTTTGGTTGACGTTTCACCTTCAGCCACTAGCAGGACTTGAGCGCCGCTGCACTTGAAGCAGTGCAGTAGAGACTTGGACCTGATGTTAGTGTTGAGTAGAGCCGCCGAACATCCGATCTTGAACACAGCCAACCAGAGCCACACGAACATGGGCTCGTTGGTCACAAAGAAAGTCACCGTGTCGCCTTGCTTCACCAAGCCGTTTTGCAGGAGCACCCTCGCGGCTTGGTTGCTCAGCCGATCGGCGTCCTGGTACGTGAACGTCTCATCTTTGAAGAGGAGGAGCGGCTTGTTCGGCTGCTTTTTTACCCTCTCCAAAAAGCAGTCCACGATGGTGTAATTGTTCTGGATGTAGTGGGAAACTCTGCGTCGTATTCGCAGATTTGTCACGATGTATTTGACATCCTGGTATAAGTAAGGGAAGCGGAAAAAAAAGCAAATTGTAAAGGCTGCGAGGATCAGCCACAAAATCATGTTTAAAACGAGTCACTGTCCGTCTGAGGAAGAATGTCTGCATTAACCTCAGGAGCACAATTTATCCGAACTTTATCGTCATCATATACATCGTCGCGGGCTGGTTGGATCGGTTTGCAGTTGTGGGTGGAGCAAAGTCAGGCCCATGCAGCAGTCACAACAGAACTTCGGATTTCATAAGCGCCCACTGAGTCAATGATTACCGAAAAAAAAAAGTATGAGTAAACGAGTGCGTCGTGTAATATTTTACACAACGTAAAGCTTGCTAGTTAGAGTCACAGCAATATGTCGCAGTTTAAAACTGTGGTCCTCGTTTGATTTTTAAACTACTGTCTGCTCAAACCATTCAGTACATTGACGCAAGACTTTCGCAACAAGAACCTCTGACCCGAATACTGTTCAGGACTTAGTTTTTCAAGTACCACCACCCCACTGTCAACTATTACACATACTTCTTCATGCATAATCTATTCATTTACAGACTGCATGCTGCCTTTAAATTTCATCGTGACGATTTTGTATGCACGATCATTTGAAATTTCAGCACAATTTTACATAGATTACTTTAATCCGGTGTCGTTTTTTTGGCAGCCGTTTTATATTTTGTGTTAGTCTTTTGGGCAAAAATGCTTCTTAATTTTAGTCACTCTGATTCGTAATAGCTTTGGTTGGCAAAAATTCAAAATGTTTTTTTGTCTAGTTTTAGTCGATGAATACTCAAAAAGGTTTTAGTCTAGTTTTAGTTAAAAATAGACTAACACGGTTTCCATCCAATAGCAAAGACTTTCTGATCTACAGTACTAAGGATAATGCATTACACTCAGATAAAGCGGTAACACTGGAGTCAATGTTCATTTCTCCTGAATAGAGAGGGCTTTTGATTGTTTTTTTAAATCGACATCATTTTGACAGGAAAACCTCCTTAGCTTGATGTAATATGATTCATTCATTTATTAAAATAAAATCAAGACTGTAATAAAGCAAACGTTAACTTGATATCTTATAAAGAAACTATACACTGGAATAGAAACTGCAAAGAGTGGAAATTCTCTTATTGCATAAAATACATATATAATTGTAACTTGGCCTGCAAATTTTGACCTCTGCGGAAACAAAGTAAAACTAAAAGTTAAATATGTAAACATTTGAGGAAGAACACCCTCTTTCTGAATTTGAATTGAAATGTAGACTCCCGACAGTCTTTCGCACACATTTATAAAACCAAGTACAACTCGCCAGCGTCATTTTGGCTGGTTCAACGGGCTGTCAAAGCCACTGTCCTGCTGACGTCTCAATTCTGAAAACAAAGCCCCGGTATGCACTCCACTCTGCTTCTCTCCTTCTGAGCCCGGCGTTGGCTCCCTGTGTGTGCTAATCTTAGCCTTGAGGGCAGATGTTTGTGTCCGAGTCAGAGTCTCCTGGGCGATGTCATTATAAACCGTTAGGTCGGACGTATCCGGGGTGAGATGATCAAACTCGCCAAAGTCAGCGACGGACACTGAGAAGGGCTTCACCGATTCTACTTTCCTTCCCGAGAAGGACACTCGAGGGATGTGGAGGATGTCTGAGTCACTGCTGGTCAGGCTCCAGTTGGTGCATCTATCATCCCTGACTGGAAGCTCCTGCGCCAGAGAAGGGTTGTTTGGCCGATCCGCATGGTACTCTGGTCGTCCTCCTTGCAGGTACGCCTCCCTGCTCTTGCTCCTCAAGGGAGCAAGGCACGAAGTGGCCACTTTGTGAGGGTAGACTTGCGCTTCTGCTGAGGACTCACATGTTCCAGAGTCCTGCTTGCTCACACATTTAATCTGCGCCAGAGTAGTTTTTTGCTCCGAATCCGACAACTTCTCCTTGTGGGTTCTGTCTTCCAATAAAGTTGAAGGATTCTTCAAAAAATTTGTGTTATTTGTTGGGTAGGGGCCAGTGGTGGACACATCCATCGTGCAAGCTGTCAACACAAAAAAAGGTCTCAGAATTCAAGGTTAACAAAAAAAAAAAAAAAGGTAAAGTGGAGCAGATCACTTACTGGGTAAGCTGTGATTCTTTGCAGCTTTATTTTTGACAGGTGTTTCCAGCACCTTAGCCATGGCTGCCAATTTGCTGGCAGCATTCATAATTTTCTTTTCTGCCCTGCAGTTGTCAAGATCAGCACGATTAAATTAGGTGGCGGGGTGTAACTATGGCAAAATACTTGGTTACTGTACTTAAGTAGATTTTTGGTGTCTGAACTTTAAGTATTTTCTCTGATGACTTGTTATTTTTAATTTGTACATTTGAAAACCAAAACCAATTTCTGTTCATTCTACTCCTATGTCAAAATGGGCTTTTTACTTTTCAACCTCTACAAATGATGACACGATGTGAACAAAAAAATAAAATAAAGAGGTAAACTGTGGTTGAGATTTTGCGTGATTGAAGATTTTTTTCAAGCTACGGTGGTGAAAAAAATTTAGCCTGGGTGCATTAAGGACAACAACGCAACAGATTCGGAGAAACAAAACATTTCCCATGCTTGGCCTTATTGTCGAGAACTATTTGTTGTTATTAACTTCAAGAATGATTCATGGCGAAAGTGTTGCGTCTTGTCCCAGCCAAAACCCATCAGCTTGTCCTTCAAAAATTCTTTTTTTTTTTAACTTCTCAATATGAGCACACACACTAAGTACATTTCAGAGTGTGTACTTATTGTATTTACTCAAGCATTTCTCCTTTTGATTTTTTTTTTAACAGAAGTATCAGCGCTTCTTAAGTACAGAGTATGAAGGAAGGACAATTACTGCATTTAACAAAAAAAAAAAAAAATGCCGTCTTACCCCGTAGTCTTCCCGCCATCCTCTAACAATTCCTGCAGGCAGGTCAGGTAATAGTGTCGCATTTTGCGGGCGGTGTCGTGCCTCTCCCGTTGTACTTCCGTGCGGATCATCTCAGCTGCTCGCTCACGGCTCTCCTGGAGGTAACGCAGCATGTCTCCTGTAAAATGACAGAACCTCTAGTAAATGCTGCTTTATATCATCAATCCATTCATTTTTTATGCCGCCTGGCCCAGAGCTGAAGCCCATTCCAGATGACTTTCACCATACACTGGACAAGGCACATACTGTTGCTCCATCAAATAATTGAGGATTTTTCAGGATTTCGGGGTGGGCTGTGAGCCTACCCGTAACCCACGAGAAGTGATCAGACCTTGCACATGTTCACAAAAAGTACAATTTGAATTCACGGACCTCTTATTTTTTCGACAGTCGTCAAGTATTGCTGCTTCATTTCTTCTAGGCCCTCTTGAAGACTTTGTTGATGGTTTGAACTGCTGAAAATGATAAACATCACTCTTCATTTCCACAAAAAAAAAAAAAAAGCAAATTCAAAACACATGAGTGAAAAACAAATCAATTCCGTTTGGTGCATTTACCATCTCTCCAAATATAATTAATCGTATAGGGCAAATCATGCAATCACAATAAACATTCCTAAATCAAGAAAGCTCTTCTATTGGATTTCATTAGATTGCACTGATGTACTTATTAATAAAATGTCCAGAAAGTGAGACAAATTCCTCCACACCCATTGGAAACATGTCAGTAAGGTGTGGATTCACAAACAGGTTGTTATTGTTTTAATGTGTGGCTTTTGGTCAACTGCCAAAGCAAACGCTCAGCAAGCTTCGTTCTCAGTCAAGTCATTTTATGTCTTAAATCTACTAAAGGTTGTTGAAGTCTAAATACTAATCCAAAAAGTGTAACTATTTGGCATTCTAATAATGACATTGCTATAATAAGAAATAAGAAATAAAATGATGACATTGTGTTGCTATAATAACCAGTCTTTAAAACCATCACAAACCCAGCAGCTTCTTTGCTTCGCTTCATTTCCTCCAGTTGGAGCCGATGTTCCTCATTTGCCTTTTGTAATCTGCCCTCGTGTTCGTCTACAATCAACAAAACGGATTAACACAACAAACGGTGTGAAATGATGAAACGACACTTCGTCAAACATTACCTTGGAGTTTTTGCATGGTCGTTTTGTGTTCTCGGACGCTGTGCTGGAACTGACGGCAAGTTTTTTCCAAGTGCTTCTGAAGCTCCTGGGTCTTCTTCTGCAGCTTACTGGCCTTGTCTGCGCAATCCTTCCTGCTGCAAACCTGCCCTCCAATATGGGCTAAAGAGCCTACGCGGGACAGAATCAAGCATCATGTAAAATTTTTGACAAAATGGATGGCTAAATGCTGAAAGCGATGATGATTTTCATACTTTGCATTTTGCCGATTTCTTTTTCGTGCTGCTGTTGTGTTTCTCGTAACACACAGCTCAACTGAGCCTCACTTATCTATGGGAAAGAAAAATAAATAAATCTGTAACGGTAAAGCAGCTGAGGTCATTCTTCCGTTTCAGTATAAGCTGACTGTTAGCTGCCGATGGAACGGTGAATGAATGCATGATTTAAAAAAAAAAACATACTTTCTTCCAGTCCTTCTTGGCCTGGCACACAGCTCTGTCAACAATGTCTATGCAGCAACTTTGAATCACGTCCATTAAGCCGCCCTCCGACATGCGGCCTGTCCCGCTCTCCCTCAGGCTCTGCTGGTCAGTCCTGGAACTCCCGAGAAGCTGCTCCTGGACCTCTGCCAGAGCAGTCTGAAGTTCCGCGAGGAAGTCTTCCCTCATCTGTCGTCTCTGGGCTTGTTCCTTCTCAGCCTGCTGACATTTCCACTCATCCTCTCGGGCCCTCATGATCCGCTGAAGCTTGGTCTCCATCTGTTGGAGCAGTTCCTTCTTTTGGAGGTCAGCCTCCTCTCTGGCTTGCAGCAAAGCCAACTCCTGCTTCTTATGCTGCTCCTGTAGTTTGGTTTGGTACATTTGCTCACTGCGAGTTTGGACAACGGAGATCTCTTGCTGTTTGTCTCTCTTCCAGGCCGCTCTGGCCCCGGCGAGTTCAGCTTTCAGCAGCGTTGCTTGCTCCCTTCTTAACTGCTCCAGCTGACACTGGAGACTCACCACCTTCTGTTGGAGCTCCTCGGACGTCCCACAGCTTTGAGCTTTTAGACGTCCTTCTTGCTGCTTGTGCCACTGCTCCTCTGCTGTCCTCAGAGCCTGTGATACCTAGCACATTTGCACATTTGTTTTCTATTTGTGTTTGCGATTCACTTTTTGTTTGTTTGTTTGTTTAGTTATTTGTTTTGTGATTTGCATGGCCTCAAAGATAAAAATGTCCTTCACCTGTTGTTCCACGTATTGTTTTTGCAGCTCTTCCCAGTTCTCTCTCTCTCTTTGGAGAGAGGCTTGGTATTCTGGTAATGAAGTCAAATCCTCAATCCAGTGGTTGTAGGCTCTGGTCACTGCCCCTTCAACCTTTAAAAAGCACATTTCTGTTCACTTGCAAAACGTACATGGTCACACATTCATGAATGACTTCAGCAAAGCTTAGTAAAGACAGACTGTAAAATGACAGTATCAACCTTATAAGCCAAGTCCTGGAGATGTTTGTCCTGAGTTTCCTTCTGGACTTGTTTCTTGGCTTCTTCCACTGCTTGGCGTTGGACTTTGTCAGCTTCCACTTGCAGCTGTTGCCTCTGGGCACAGAGCCTGGAGTCCAACTCCTCAACGGTAATAATCAAACCGTTTGCTGCCGCCTCCTCTGTCTGACAAGTTACCTCAGAGGACGCGGAGCGTTTTTCTCGCCTGGCTTCCTCCAGCCTCAGGGTCCAAGTCTTCTCCATCTACAAGGAATCAGAACTAAACAAAATGGCCGCGTACTAGTTGCGACCGCAGCGCCGACAGAGATCCACAGTCATACCTGACGGTGCGCTTCATCCCAAGCAACCTTGGCCGAGGCTACCTGAGAGTTCACCTGCTGCTGGATCTCAGCTTCCTGCTCCTTCGACCAGAGAGCCTTGAGCTGGGCTACGGAAGCCCGATGCTGAGCCTCAAGCTCAGTCCTTAGTTTCTCCACATCTGTGCTGCTGTCCTCGCTTTTCTTTTGCTAAGCAAGTGTACGAGAGAAAATTTAAATCTCTACCTGCGGTCTAAAAAGTTTTGCGCTGTTCATTTGTTTAGTGAAGCAGATTTCACGTAGACTGTGAATTAGCGTCAGTACGATGCCTCCAAACAATTTAAAAAAAACAAACAAACACTGCACATCAATTCAGTTTAGTTTGTTAATGCAGTATTGTCTTTATTTTTGTCCTGCTTGTCTTTATTGAAAACGACATTAAAAAAGGACTCTTAAAGCATTTGAAGCAATGTCATGTTTAGTACCGCGCTCAACTGGTATGTGTTCATTTGAAGTTGGCTAGACCATTATTTGCTTATCAAATGGCTAAATAAGCAGAAATAAGTCGTAGAAATAAATTGTGGAGGTGTACCAAATAAAGAAGTCATGAGGACAATCAGATATTTTCCCATTACGCCCATCTCAAAGGAGCAGCAGAATTTTGATATTTTGATATTGAAGACATCTGCCTGGTATACCTCATTTTCCTTCCTCAGTGCATCCTCCCTGGCTGCATTTTTTATGCTTTCCTCCAGGATTTCCTTTTCCTTGCAGACAGAAATGTAACACTTTTGCACAGCCAACACGTTGTCACTGGCCTCAGACAGCTGAGCGCTGGGTTAAGAAAGAATGCCGAGTGAGCTGCGCGTTTCAACACAGTTTCAAACCTTGGCGCGAGCCAATGGCTACGTACTTTAGGCGTTGGATGTGTTGCTCGTGTTGTGCTGTCAGATGTTCAACGTGAGCGTCGTGTTTCAGCATGAGCTCCGTCCTGACTCGGTTCACCACGTCATTCCGATGCTGCTGATTTATCCGCTCGGATCTTCATGAAGAGACGGACACCATCAATGGAGCGATTCAAAGAGTAAACATTTCGTTTCCTCCTTTGCGTCTTACCGTTGAGCGGCAACCTGCTTCTCTTGGTCCAGCTCCTGGATCATCTCTCTCATCTTGACGCAGAGTTCCAAGTTGGAAGACCGGAGCTTCTCCTCACTCTGCTGCAGCTCATCAATTTTCTTTTCTAGCACCTAGAATTGTAAAAACAACAACGGCAATCGAGCTCCTTATTTTGATTGAATCAACACAACCGAGACATTTGAAAAATTATTTGGTGACGAACCTCCACTTGATCCTGCAAGCCTTGTTTGTCTTCCTGGAGTTTCACTAACTCGTTCTGGTCCTCTCCATTCAAGTATGGCTTTATCTGGCTGGACTGTCTAACCTATGGACAAGCAAGCTTACTTGACAGTTTGATCATTCATTTCAGTGTCGAATTTTTAATCGCAATGCATACCAAGGAGCTGAGATTGGCTTCATCTAATTGAGTCTGCAGCTCGTTCACTCGGGTCCGACTCCGTTGCAGTTCCTCCTGCAGATGACTGACCTTCTGCCGTTTTGCCTTTAAATTCCCCAAACAGCGCTGCATCTCCACTCGCAAAGCCTCATCCTGAGGTAATTTGGAGTCCGACAGGGTGGCTAAGGCCATACTGTTCAAGCAGAAGAAGAAAATAATTTGAGAGAGTATTGCATGAGGAAAAACTTAACGAGGATGAGGACACATGCTAACATTAACTGTTTGAACATGTACCTGTGGAGCGAACCATTTCTGAAAGTGGTTTTCTTCAAGCCTAACGCCAAACAGGATTCTGAAAGTTGGGCCTGGCAGTCACTGTTGGGATCCAATGAAATAACGCCATGATTTAATGCAGATTCATATAGCGTAATCTGCTCCTTCAAGTCGGCAAGATCTTCCTTCGGGGTTAAAAAAAAAAATACATAAACGATGAGGAAACAAACATATTTAAATGCTTCTTTTTAACCCAAAACGGCATGACAAACCTGTAAGACTCTGTTCATATCATCACTTAAGACCTTGGCTGTTTGGGCCTGCTGGAGTTTGATCTGGATTTGACTCATTTCCTGCACAGAATCTGAGGGATAAATAGAAATCAGGGTAAAGCGGGGTACATTATCGGTGTCCACGTGCAGGGCAACTTTGGCTCACTGGTCTGCAACAGCTTGGCACATTGCTGCTGACTCTCCTCCAAACTTTGAGTGAGAGCACTGACCACTCTGGCTCGCTCAAGTTGGTCTTCTTCTCTTTGCCGCTCCAACTGTTTGACCTGCTCACGGAACCTCTGACTAGTATCCATCTGAAAGCATGTCATGATGAGAAAAGCAAGCACATTACTGGATAAACAGCCAAAAGAAATGTATTAAGATATAAGGAATGTCTCCTCTTTGACTAGATAGCACCAAACCGAGGGACTGAATGGATTACAGCAGTGTTTCTTCACCTTGTCAGAGGTACGGAACCCAACCAGTTTATATGCACATTCATCGAACCCTTCATTAGTGAAAAATAAAAATGATTTTTTTAAAAAAAAATAAATTCCAAAAAATTTTTTAAAAAAGTGTTTGAAAGATTTTACGACGTACTATCACGACAGCCACATGTTGACTACTGAGTGAACTCAATTTCCCGCTGCACTGATTGGACAAGAAATGTAACGTGATCATGTATGGCCAGTGATGGCCAAGCGGGCGTGTCATAACGAATTGACATGTTGAGTCAGGTGTGTCTTAACCTTCATTGCGGAGGCTCTGTCGAACCCCTGAGACCGATTCACCGAACCCCAAGGGTTCGATCGAACCCAGGTTAAGCACCACTGGATTACATTATCCAAAAACAGATTGATCACGGCAAAGCTCAAGAAGTAAAATATGAGAAAATAAAATATTAAGACACACTTACAACCCGCTTAGCTCCGTCTATGCTTTTCTACATGAATAGGCAACTGAAAAAGTCTTCCCAGAAGACCAACTCCAGATGTTCATCCCTTGACTCCGGCTCTATACTGTATTCTCCTCCATTTTCACCATCTGTAACTCTGATTTTTCGGAATCCAAATATTCCAAGTGGTGTGTGTATATGTTTAATTGTTATCTAATCTTGGTCTAATTGCGGCACACTGTATGTGGGTGGGACACCGCAAACTCATCTAATCGTGAGTTTAAATTTTTATGCAAACTGAACTCAATCCTATTCAAATTTTCCGACTCGTGAACCAGAACAATATGGCTTGCAAGAAGGGTCTGATACCTTTCAGTGTTCACTAAGCGCAGTTTATATGGATGGCTAGAAAAGAGGCCTGAGTTAAACCAAAAGTTAAGCGAATGGATAAAAAGCAAAATCCCAAACCTGTTCGTCCAGAGCTTGAGACTTAGCGTCAAGCTGCTGCTGTAAAACCAACAGTGCGGCCTCATGTTGCTCCTTGATGACGGTAATATCCCTGTCGTGCTGCTTGCGTGCTTTGGACAGAGTGTCAGACCGACGCAGCTCCAAAATTTGCTGCTTCATGGCGTCAACAGTGGCCTCGGCCACCCTCTGCTTGTTTATGTTCTGAAATCATTATTACAACTTCATATCAAAGATCTCTGATAATCTGAGCAGAAAACTACACCACTCCATTTAATGAACTATACAAATTAAAACCAAAGTAGAGTTACTGGTTGCAATTTTTTTTTTAAAGCAATACCTTTCTTCAATTTAACAACACAGCAGACAGAAATGCACTATTGACAGCTCATATGGCTTACCTCGAGGTCTCTATCATTTTGGGTACGTATTTGATGCTCCATCACCTTCACTTTGCTTTGCATTTTAACCAACTGCTCTTTGGCCTCGTCCAGGAGTCGACTCGACTCCTTGGAACTCGCAGCAAAGCCGTCTCTCTCGTCTATGCAGAAATAAATCAAGACTTAATGGTCGATAAGTGCCCTGATAGAATCTGCAGACAGTATGATGCATGTTGAGTATCAAACTGGGAACATGCGATTAAAAACAAACAAATAAATAAATTAATAATTTGGGTGCATGCAACATCAATTTTAAGTTCTTTCTTCTCAGGGACAAAACATAAAAGGTTCAAGTGATGAAGAAAAACCTTAACATTTCTAATCATAACATAATAACAAATTCAACCCCTCCTTTTCAAATTAAAGACTGCAAAGGAAAAAATACCTTTAACAATTGCCAACTGGTGCTCAAGGTATCTCGTATTGCGTTTTGAATCCTCGAGATTTTGCTCCAAGTCCTCGATTTGCCTGTGATGAGCCTTGTTTAATATCTGCAGTTGGACAAGCTGTTCTTTCTCCGCAGTTTCTACAAGACAGCAGAAAGGAACGTTAGTCACTGAATCTTAAAACGATGTGGAAAGCTTGTAAACTACCCAACCTAAAAGGGTTGAACTACCTCCCTTTGCATCCTTCATTAAAAGTATAACGCATAAAGTATACACATAGGATGCCTGGCATTTCCAAAGAGTGACATTCAAAACAACCGCAGAGAGTGAAGTGTATTGCCAACCTCCAGGCACGGTTAGTCAACATTCATGAAACGTACGCTGTGTTGAGTCAAGGAATTCTCTTTGTAGTTGATCAAATGGTTGATCTTGACGCGTGGCCTGGGAGCTCAACATCTGACGTGGAGGAAGGTGAGGATTGTAGCTGGCCGTGCAATCATCCCCACGTCGCTCCGCAGCTCCAGACTTTATAGATTCAAAAATAGCAAACAAAGGAAACCTTATGCTTAATTTTAAAATACATCTATGTCAATATTAATATTCAAGTATGATCACTTGTCTGGTGAGCAACACGTCCCATACGATAGAAGACAGAATCAGCCCTACCTTAAAACGCACTCTGGGATTATTGCAGTCACCATAGTCGCAATCATCACTAGCTCCTCCTTCATTATAGTCTACAATGTTGCTAGCGCCAGGGTGTTGCTCATATGGATCATTTGTGGAAAAATCATTGGCCTCTGGAGATTGTTCTGTTCCTTTGCTGTTGCACGTGTAGTCTTCCTGGGTGAAGTGCGAATCTTGTGAATGCTGGTTCCACATGCGAGCTGGAGGTTGAGTTTGAGCATGATGCTGGTGACCATTGATCTGAACGCCTCCATTCATATACGTAAAACCGTGGGGTTGTTGATCGTAGTCTGCCTCATAGCTCTTTAATAAAGAGACATCAAGAATATGGTAGTTATATTTCGATTGAAATGAAGAGACAAAACAATGTCAGATAGTTAAAAAAACAAAAAAACATACCTGCTCATCAGATGTTGCCCTGGGATGATCTGACCGCTGACGAGTCCATTTGGAAGGTGGGCTGTATAGAGACACCAAAGAAACAGAACTCTGCCAATCTACATATTAAGTACTACAGATAGGCATTTCACTCAATTTCATTTTTTTTACATTTTGTCCATCCATCGATCTATGCCAGCAAATTATTGAGACAGCAATAACAATTAATTGCTCTTCAATTAGATGGCAGAAGGTACAAATAAGCTGTTGCCATTCATACAACACCAAAAATTATGTGTTCCTGTCACTATTTCCTCTTGGTTTTCAATTTAAGATTTCACACTGTGAGACAATTTGTGAGTAAAGTGAGACAAGATCATCATTTTTTTCAGTATTTCTGTTTGGGAGTATGCTGTTTAATTTTTCGTATATAATAAAAGCGTACCTTGTCTTAAAGTTTGAAAACAATGCCATAGACCACAAACCTGCTTGAGGCTTGATCAATACCACCTCTGATGGTTGCAGATGAGTAATGCACTCCATTTTGCCTCAATTGCTTCAAGAATAATCAACAATCAACTCCACCATGGACAGTTTGATTACAATGCTCATCCCAAGTAGGAACAACACCAAGATTTGGCAGAGAGCATCTAATTCCCGCATGTACCTGGTTTCAGGATTTTTCTTGCTGCAGGTGGAGGATTCAAGGTCTATGGAGGAGGAGTCACGGCTATCCTCCAGCATGTCATCTGGAAGATCTGCGAGGAGCTTGTGGAGCTTTAAAAAAATAAAAAATAAAATAAAAAGTCAAGGCAACGAGTCCCCCACAGCCAAGGGTGATAAAGTAATACAGAGGGGAAAAAATGCAATGTCAAATTTACTGCACAATGTCTCCATTTAACAAGTTTAAAAACCTGCAAATGACAAATTCGAGAAGCATCACTTCGTAGAAGCTGTCCACCATTTACACAATAATTTAAATCATCCATTTTGAAATGTCTCTCTTTTTAATAAATGGTCTTCAAATATTTATAGAAAGGTATATGCGTATTCACATCAGAATATAACAACATTTGCATTGGTCACAAAAAAGCAATGTAATTGTATTGTCTCTATGTCCGTCAGATTTTGCTCTCTGCAATACAGTAACAAGTATACAAGTATATTCTTCCTATGTCACAAACAGCCTTAACATTAACATGCTTACTTTATTGAAGTGATTGGACAAATAAAAACAGCTGAACTTACTTCCCATAAGGACCGTTGAATGGTCTTTAAATCCTCCACTGTGTCCTCAACCAAAGGACCCATATTATTTTCACATTTACACATTTAGCAAAAGAATGTGTCCACTTCAAGAGTGAATCCAATTCATAACGTCCTAACCAATTTCACCAGAGGAAAGAGATTTTTAAAAACATCCAAAGAGTCCATGGCATGTCGTCGACTCCCAGCACAACTGTTTTTATTCAAACGAACTCAGTTGTTTGAACAAAACATATTGCACAGCTAAATGGAGCAGAAACATTCCACTTAGTAGCAGGAAATATTTTCCACTTGATCGGATAGGCTATAAAATGTAGACTCCATTGGTAATAGCGAATAATAGATGATTATTAGATTCCCAAAGTCCAGTTAGTCTTGTTGTTGCAGCCCACAGGAATATAATTATTCGTGCTTACTCCTAAGTACAAGAGGCATTGTGACCGAACAAGTAATAGTAAGAAAGTAGGTTAACGTCGACTACATTCAGTGACACACCAGGAAGAAGCCAATCGGGCCAATAGCAAAACAAAGCAACATATTGTGGGGATGAGTCATAACAACAACCCTGCATTCCAGTCAAACTGTGAAAGTGTTTTGCAATTGCTCAAATAGTTCCCAAACAAGGACACGCATTTGAAGCCAACACCGAATCGTAATATTGTGGAATGGAATGATTATGTTTGTGCTATGAAAAAAATTAATGAAAATTCCTCTCATCATCTGATGCTGGTCGTTCTTTAAAAGAGACTCGATTGAAAGTGAATGTTCCATTTAATCGCACAAATAATGTAACCATTGTGTTGTACCTCTTGTTCTCTTGCATAGTCGTCTTTGTCGTATTCTTCTTCATCGTCCTGGGTTTGGAGGGCAGCGCTGTCAAAATCTATAGACATGACGGTGTCTGCTGCACAGGAGAGATTAGTCTAAAATGACGACCTCGGTATTTATTGTAGTTCTATCAAATATACGAGCATAGAAATCGCCGAAAACGCAAAGTAAATTGTTGTGCAAAAGTAGGAATAATGTAGCACTTGCCAGTGAATACAAAAAGACAAATTGCTTACCTTTAGGCACACGCCGTAGACAGATTTTCACGTGGTTATTCCTATCTAAAAATTGACGTTACTGTTGTGAAATGCTCGCCACATTGTTTACAGTGCAGCGAGGCTAGCTAACCAGCCTCAACGGAGCCACTTCGGCTTCCTTTAGTATTACAGAACAAGACTTAAAATATGAACGGGTCATGTTTTTAAAAAAATCCACGCATATCTTACTTGATGGAGCGTGATTATTAACCCAGCCGCTGTTAGTTTAACGCCACCTTTGTTGTCATTTGGCCCAACACTTCGTCGTAAGCTATAAAAGCTAGCAGTGGCTAACCGGTTGCTTGCTCGTCCTCGCCCACTTTGAAAAGTCGCGCGCACTGCTCCCGCCAATGAAACCAATTTTGGAACATGTTTGATGTGCGCGCATATTGAACCAACTTACAGTCACAGCGCATTTTTACATTGCTTGGAAATCAAATTCCCTTAAAAAGCACATTAATAAGAATCGTATGTAAATTTTTCCCTCCAAATAGACGAAACTGTGGAGCTGACCATGTCTCCATGGTAACATGTATCTTGAATTATGGGTAGTGTAGTCCCATTGTCGACCATGCTTGCTCAGTACCATTGGGCAGTCCCGCATGCGTCACCATTAGCGTTTCCGTATTTGTATCGCTCAGTCTTACTGTTTCAGGGTCAGTTTTGATGTCAGTTCGAATGCGTCGGCGTTAAACTCACGGCTAACTACTGACTCTGATTCATCTGAATCAGCATCCTGTCAGCTGATCGCTACCAGGATGCCAGGCAGGACTCTGAGCTGTTACGCGTGACAGAAGGGTACATTCATGGTGATTTCATCTAAAAATGGCCACTAATCCTCCCAAGTTGAACGTTTCGATTATTGATGACGAAAGGTGAGTTTCTACAGGTACATCGAGGAGTTAAGGCATGAAGGAAGTGACTTAGTTGTTGGCTTCTGAGCGTAATCTTTCTTTCTGTAGGCTGCAAAACTTGAAGAACACTTTTGAAAGACAGTATGGAAGATCAGCTCTCTTCTATGCATGTGCACCTGGAAGAGTCAATCTCATAGGTAACGAACTGAATGTGTATTTGGTAGCGGATACAGACTGTGTAACTTCAATGGCGAGTGGACTCTATTGGATAATGTACTGTATATAATAAAACAAGAGTTGGGATTGTCACTAGTTGTATTTCTTACATGCGTATTCGTGTATTATTGGGTAAAAATATTAATTATGTTATTTTCTACTATGTGTCAATTTTCTCGGTTTTCCTCATTTTCTTCCACGCAACAGGAGAGCACATTGATTATTGCGGCTTCTCTGTGCTTCCGATGGCTATCGAACAGAATATCTTCGCCGCTGTCTCACTAAGTAATTCAGGGTCAATCCAACTGGCCAATATAAATCCTCTCTACAAGTAAGACTTTAATTTTTTTTCCTTATGTAATATGTACATGACTGTATAAGCATATTGTATGTATATACAGTATGTGTATATATTTATATACAGGATACACGGTGTGGGTGTGTGTGCGTGTGTTCGTGCGTGCGTGCGTGCGTGCGTGTGTGTGTGTGTGTGTTGTGTTTATTCTGCAGGAATATCACTGTGTCCTGTTCAGAGGAAATAGTGATTGACAGAGATAACCCCAAGTGGTATTATTATTTCTTATGTGGAGTTAAAGGCATTCAGGTAGGACATGAACCTTTAAGATCAGACTGTCCCATTTGCAAAACGCAAGGTCCATATTTCATAAGTATATTATTAAACCTTTTCTGTTCACAACAGGAGAAGTTTGGGATCACGCGTTTACCGGGAATGGTGTGTGTCATCGATGGAAATGTTCCATCAAGCTCGGGCCTGTCCAGTTCCAGTGCCCTCGTTTGTTGTGCTGGACTCGTAACAATGGAGGCAAATCAGAAGTCCCTCTCCAAGGTAATTCTAAATCTAATAATTCCAAAATTCCGATGATAACCATCAGAACTGCTTAATGAACATATTCCTGATCTCACTCTGCATTTCAGGTAGCTCTCGCAGAGATATGTGCCAAATGTGAGCGCTACATCGGCACCGAGGGAGGAGGCATGGACCAATCCATCTCCTTCCTGGCAGAGAAAGGAACCGTATGTAACTTTTTTTTTAAAGTAACATTTTAACATTCTTAGTCATGCATGATTAAAAATAGGTTAAATATTCACTATTATGCATAAAACATAGCACACCCACTACACAGTATACTGAATTTATTGTGTGTGATGTGCCCTCCAACAGGCCAAATTGATTGATTTTGAGCCTTTGAGGGCCACTGATGTCCGACTCCCTGACGGTGTTGTGTTTGTGATTTCCAACTGCTGTGTGGAAATGAATAAAGCAGCATCTTCACATTTCAACATCCGTGTGGTGGAGTGTCGGATCGCGACAAAGGTATCAAGTCAAAGGAGAGTCCACTGTGTAATTTATTTATTAAGAATCTGAAAAACTTCCAAGATAAATGCAATTTCTTTACATGTACAAGTCAAACAAAAGGGATGAATGAATGTTAAATTGCCTATGATGTTGTGAACACAGATGCTGGCCCAAGCCAAAGGATTGAACCAGAATGGGTTTCTGAAGTTGGCCCAGGTGCAGAAGGAGATGAATGCATCTCTGGAGGACATGTTGGTTCTGGTGGAGGAAGTGCTACATCCTGAACCGTACAGCCGAGAGGAGATCTGCAAGGTTCTGGGCATCACCTCCCAGCAGCTCTCCACAGAGTTGCTCAGCGCAAATACTCAACACGGTGAGAAAATAAAGAGCAGGAACACTGCAACAAAGACAAGGAGAAGTGAGGATGTGATTTTTATTTATTTTTTGGGGGGGTGGGGTGGGGGTGTCACTCCCAGTAACTCATTTCAAGCTGTACCAGCGAGCCAAGCATGTATACAGCGAAGCTGCACGTGTGCTACGCTTCAAAAACGTGTGTGATTGTGCACCTACCAAGTCCATCCAGTTACTGGGTGACCTGATGAACCAGAGCCACATGAGCTGCAGAGATCTTTATGAGTGCAGCTGCCCTGAACTGGACCAACTGGTGGACATTTGCCTGTGAGTACAAAGTCTCACTTCATCCCAAAAATTCTGCCTCAACTTTTAAGATACAACTAAGCTCTGAGTGAGAATTTTTCTACAGGAAATATACATATACCGGTGACTCTGTTCATCAAAATCAAGGATTTTTTTTTTTTTTAAAGACATAATTGTTGCATGCTTTTTTGTATTGCATATTCTTAGATATTGCTGATGTGAAACGAATGAAGCATCAGTTAATCAGCAATGTATCGCTCCTATCATTATAAACGTGGCATGGATTCAACATCTTTCTTTGTTTCCCATACTGACAGGAAATCGGGTGCTGCTGGCTCCCGTCTGACAGGAGCAGGTTGGGGCGGCTGTGCTGTGTCTATGGTTCCCAGTGACAAAGTTGAGTCATTCTTACAAGCAGTGAGGGAAGCCTACTATCTTCCTGATCCACGAAGAGCAGCAATGGAAAAACAAAGTTTGTTTGTATCAAAGCCTGGAGGAGGCGCTGCAATTTATGTTGCGGAATGACATGTATTGTTTTTGTCATAAACCTAATCTAAAATATACAGTTTTCGCTGGGACCAAAAAAAGCATGAAAACGCTAAGGTTGCAAAATTTCAGAGAAAAATCTGAATTTAGGGAAATAAAGGGAAACTTTTTGTGCTCATATATTTTTGCAATGGATAAAGTGTGTGTCGCTACCTTTGTCATACTCATTACAATTTTTTTTTTTACAGTTCACTCTCTTCTCATTTGTTTTGAAGATCAAAAGATGGCTCGAACCTCAAGATGTATTTGTGTTGCTGTTGTTATGTGACCTCTGGCCACCTAAATATTAGGCTGCACAACCAAGAACCAGGTGGATCAATCTCCAACATATAGCGGTCCCAAAGCGATAGCCTCTTAAGAATCAACCTACGTTTTGCAAACTGGAGACAAGAGACAAGAGCAGCAACAAGAACATCCAGTCATAAGGAATAAACGTTTTTAATTACACTATATCCCGTGTGATATATGCTACATTCTTAATTAAAGTACACTGAAGTGTATTCTTTGGTGGGCAAAAATTTGTGCTCGCAGGCAAGGTCCTTTGCACTATAGATAAGTTATCTCCCATCCAAGTTAATAAAAAATATGTGAAGTTCTTTATTTTACAAAGAAAATGCCCAATTAAATTTTTGAATTTCATTATTAATAAGTTACTTAGAGTTGGGTTTACTCGAATGTGTCTTTAAATTTGAATACAGCCATATCCCCAGTTGTAAAAGTATGTGCATTCTTATGCAACCACATTATTTCAGATGTTTAGCTACCATTCTGAAAATATTTCTCTCTTTTCAATCGAGTTGTACATGTTAAAGGTGTGTTTTTCATGGTCTATCTTGCGCTCAATTTTTAATATCACGTAAAAAAAATTGCATTTGAAAAGGGGAGTCGAGGCTTTTTCTATCCAATGTAAAACAACATTGTACAACAGAGAAACATTGAGAATTCCTCAGAGGAACTTCAGTGAGGCAGAGGCGCAAGAAACTCACATTCCCAGAATGCTTAGCGTGTACAGCCTTTAAACCGGAAATCCGCCTTTTATCCCATTTTCTCAACAACGTGGTGTGGTGTGCACCGTACGGACAAAATAGTTGCATTTTGTTGTTGCGTTTTGCTGTGTCTTTTCCTGACTGTCGACATGTTCCTGCATTATTACCAAGACGAGAATGGAGACAGAGTCTACACTTTGAAGGTAGCGCTTTGTTTTTCCGTCATATTATTAGCGTGGTAGCATTTTCCAGTCAACCTCCCTTTGAGCCTGCTTACGATAGCACTAGTTGTGGTACATCAAACAAAGTTTTGTCAAATATTTTGGCTACCTCAGTCACATTGAAGTCAACTGTTAGGAACTTCTCAATATGATGCGTTACAGCACGACAGTTCTGTTAACTACAACCACAATGATGACTATACCTGTCAACCTTTCGGAGCGCCAACCCATATAAACTACCAAAAAAATCCTTATAAAGAGCAAAAAAGCCTTATAACATACCAAAGCATTTTATATGTCAAAATAACGGCAGAAAAACCCCACGAAATTTTTAATGATATTTATTGTAGATATCCATAATACAATGACAGGTGAATGTCCAATCATCTTATATCATACTTAGTGGCATTACTGTGTTCAGAGTTGTATTCCTGCGTTATTTTTTTCACCAACTCCAAATGCTGACCCATCGGCTCGAAGTTAGAGCATCCATTCATATTTACTTTGCACTGCAATAATGCTGTCAGTGTTTCTGGTGCAAGCGATTTTCGGAAATCTGTGTGAACCTTTCTCACAACACTGAAGACTCTTTCAGAGTCTGCATTGCTGTGAGGTAAGCAAAGTACTGCTTCCATCACTTGTAGATTAGAACTTGCTTGTACACTACCGAAGTATGGAATGAATACTCTGCTGTTTTCAACTAGGAACCACGTGATTTACTGGAACGTTACCGGAAATGAAAGCATTCGAGTAGACGAGCACCATTCTGGGCAAAAGCAAACGGAACTACCTGTTAGGGGGGAAAAAAAACCCCGGAAATTTTCAGAATCCGTATGATTTGTCCGATATGGCCATATACGTAAGATTCACCACAAAATCCGTATAAAATATGGCTAAACCGTATGAGTTGACAGGTATGGATGACCATTGAGCAAAAGTCTTAGAGGAGTCAAAATTGGATGATCTGTGTAATCATATTAAAGCAGAAAACAAAATACTGCTATCAGCAAAGATGTGTTTTAACCTCTTAAAGTTTAAATCCTAATATTTGTGCCATGAAATTGTTTTAAATGA